>CM070835.1:37506015-37760315 GCA_036326025.1 Chrosomus eos
GTTTATTTCTAAAACACATTTAATGACAGCAGCAAGGCTGACCAAAGTGCTGTACAGTACAAAATAAAAAGACCATAAAATAACCGAGAACAACAAAACAAGACATTATAATGTATTAAAGTGTGATCACCCCGAGCCATTGGGGAATTGAGATGCGTACATTTTTTACAGTCTTTCAAAAATCGTGCAGCTGCATTTTGAACCATTTGTAAACAAGAAATGTGAGTTTGAGAGATATACCATAGTAGATGGAGTGCAGTAATCCAGCCTAGTCGTAGTAAAAGCATGGATTGGGACTTCTCGGAGAGAAACGGCTTATTTTAGCAAGCAGGCGGAGATGACCGAGACTAGAACCAATCACAGAGCTAATATGCTTATTAAACGCAAGGGAATACAATAAAGTAAACTGTGACATATTATACCCAAATATTCTTCATACAGTGACTACCAGTGACATTTATAAAGATTTGGGACCAAAAATGATTTGGACACTTTGAGCTGATCGTGTTTTGCTGAAGTGTTTTTTCTTTAATAACTAATGCTCTTTTTACACACAGACTGAACAACATGAAGCATTGCTGGGTCACTGGTTGAGCTAAACTGGTATTCTCTAATTGTGTAGTTAAATTTAACAGCTGACAGATATTCAACATAATTCATGTGTGAGAGTCTAACAGAAGGACGGACAAAACCAGTCAAATATCAACTCATTTCATAACTCATTTTATTAGCATTTTCTAAACTATAGTGAATAAACTGATAATGTGAGACATGTTAAAGGTGAATACATGTTGGTTTGACTGTATAAATGACAATAGAGCCTGTAATCCCTTTAGCTTTATACTCACATGTGTGTGTGTGTGTCTCACACCTCTGTGTGTGTGTGCAGGTGCAGACGGCGCAGTCCGAGGCGAAGGTCGTGTCTCAGTACAGTGAGCTGGTGAACGAAGCCAAAGCTCAGTTCCAGCAGAGCTCGCCAACATCACTCCTGAGATCCAGGCCAACTGGAAGGGGCTCGGTAAGATCTACACACACACACACACACACACACACACACACACACACACACACACACACACACACACACACACACACACACACACACACCACACACACACACAGCCCTGGTTACTAGGGGTGGCAATCAAATCTATTCTCAATTTTTTTTTTATCAAATTTCGATCCGATATGTGCATGGATTTGCAGTTCAGTGCATGTGCAGTTTACTGTTTTGTGTTACTTTTCTTATTTGACTGCGGTAGACAGTAAAAAAAAATGTTCGTTTTTCTTCCCATTTTAGTCAACCCAATATTATAAAACAAATGCCCTTTATGCTGACTGCAATCATTCATTTTGTTATTAACATTAATGAAACTGAAGGCAACAGTTTATGAGGCTGCTGTCCCTTTAAGAATGAACGCACAGATCTAATACACTGTTACACATCCAATTCACTCCATTTGTTTTTGTTCGTGTTGGACATAACCGACTCAGTTTACAGTGAATACTCATAATGTGCGGTTTGACACAACTGTGTGTGTAGCTGTGAAAGAGAACTGAATTCATGATCGTGAGAGGGTTTATCTGTGTGTCCGTCAGCACGAGCACCGCAGTCAGTCCTTGTTCACGGCTTATTGTGATTAACTTTAACATTAACTAGTACTATGAAGTTAAAGAAGTGTAACAAAAATAAAGTGTAGAAAATAGATATTTAAAATTTGTGAATCGATACAAATCAGTAGAAGATAAAATCACAATTCATATATGAATCTATTTTTTTTCCGTACCCCTACTGTTTGCTCCTGTATTGAGATGTTTTGGTGGATCGGATCACGAGTGGACGGCACTAATGCCGGTGTAAACGGGTCTGAAGCGCTTCGAGCTTGTACACTTACACCGCTTCCAGAGGGAGTTACAACACATCGCTTTCGTACTTGTATAGGTCGATGATGCGTGTGCTTTTGTTGTGTTTGCCAGCGGGAAAGCTGAGCGCCGATGATCTGAACTCCCTGATCGCTCACGCACACCGGCGCATCGACCAGCTGAACCGCGAGCTAGCGGAGCAGCGCGTGCGCGAGCAGATCCACATCGAGACGGCGCTGGAGCAGCAGAAGCTGGAGGACCAGAGAGCGCAGGAGAGAGCCGTGGCGTCAGCACTCGAGCACAGCCGAGAGGACATCAGGATCCAGCAGGAGAAGAAGGTGCTAAACACACTCATGCGCTAACACACTTGTGCATTAAACACACTCACACGCTAAACATGTTAAACACACTCACGCGCTAACACACTCGTGCTAAACGCACTCACACGCTAAACCCACTCACACGCTAAACATGTTAAACACACTCACGCGCTAACACACTCATGCTAAACACGCTAAACGCACTCACACGCTAAACATGTTAAACACACTCACGCGCTAACACACTCGTGCTAAACACGCTAAACACACTCACATGCTAAACATGTTAAACACACTCACGCGCTAACACATTCGTGCTAAACACGCTAAACACACTCACATGCTAAACATGTTAAACACACTCACGCGCTAACACACTCGTGCTAAACACGCTAAACGCACTCGCACGCTAAACACACTCACACGCTAAACATGTTAAACACACTCACGCGCTAACACACTCATGCTAAACACGCTAAACGCACTCACACGCTAAACATGTTAAACACACTCACGCGCTAGCACACTCATGCTAAATACGCTAAACGCACTCACACGCTAAACGCATTAACACATTAAACGTACTCACACGTTAAGCGCACTCACATGCTAAGCACGCTAAACACGCTAAACGCACGCTAAACACGCTAAACACACGCTAAACACGCTAACAACACTCACACGCTAAACGCACTCCCACGCTAAACGCACTCCCACGCTAAACGCACTCCCACGCTAAACGCACTCACACGCTAAACGCACTCGCACTCTAAACGCACTCATACGCTAAACGCACTCACGCGTTAAACGCACTCGCACGCTAAACACTTTAAACGCACTCGCACGTTATACGCACTCGCACGTTAAACGCACTCACGCCAAACGCACTCATGCTAAACTCACTCACGCTAAACGCACTCACGCTAAACGCACTCACACGCTAAACGCACTCGCACTCTAAACGCACTCATACGCTAAACGCACTCACGCGTTAAACGCACTCGCACGCTAAACACTTTAAACGCACTCGCACGTTATACGCACTCGCACGTTAAACGCACTCGCACGCCAAACGCACTCATGCTAAACTCACTCACGCTAAACGCACTCACGCTAAACGCACTCAAGCGCTGCAACGCGCTGACGCGCTAAACACACATGCTAACACGCTAAACACACTCGCACACTGCAGCTAACACGCTAAACACACACGCTAACGTCTGTGTGTCTGTATCTGTGTGTGTGTGTGTCAGCTCCAGGAGGTGCGTGAGGTGCTGGAGGCTGAGATGAGGACTCAGCTGAGGCGTCAGGCGGCGGCTCACACTGATCACCTGAGGGACGTGCTGAAGGTTCAGGAGCAAGAGCTGCGCCAGGAGGCTCAAGAGGTACACACACACACACACACACACACACACACACACACACACACACACACACACACACACACACTCTGATCAACCAATATTGATTCCTAAAATCCCAAGAATGGATCTTTTAGTGTGTGCTGTTTTCATTGGATACGTGGTCAAAACTTTACTAAACATTATTTGTAGTCCAATTAATCGCCGTAAGCGTTGTGCTTTGAAACAAAATCTGTCAGTTTCATCACTTAATTCAGCCAGTAAATGTGTGTGTGTGTGTCTTTAATGTGTGTGTGTGACAGATGAACTGATCATCTCGTCCGCTTTACTACTAGTTACAGCAGCAAATAATCATCAGAAGATACAGAACAACTTCCTGAATCAATCATGTGTCCTGTAATCCATCAATCACTGTTTCAACCGCTGAAAGACGTCAATACAACAATATAACGTCACGTTTACCTCAGAAAAGCCTTTTAATAACCATAAACTCAATAATCAGCTGGAAAAATGTCTCTAGTGAGAAGCGTTTTGATAAATATGTATAATTACATACAATATTTTTACTTGGCCTGTTGTCTTCATTATTTAATTATGCTTGAATAGATCTGTCATGAAAACAGGTTTTTAATTTAAACATTTATATTTCAACAACAAATTGGAGTAGAAACATAATAATATAATAATATTATTAATATAATAAATTATTAAAAACATAATTTTTTATAAAAATGCCTTTTTTAATATTTTGTATACATATATTTTTTTTTATTTGAGTCTACATTTGATTGATTTTATAATTAAACTTTATTTTCAGTTTTGTTAAGTTAAAAAATGTTTTATTATTATTTAGAAAAGTTACAGTGTACATTAATCAACATTAATGAATGTAAATGTACCTAAATTAGCTTGATCGCTTTGCCAGATGTTATTAGGCCTAAAACTAGAGATGAGTGTAAAACAATAACAACAACAATAATAAAACTTATAAAACATTACTTTTGGTGTTTCTGTAAAAAAAAAAACACCAAAATCAATGCAACGCCCTAGCAACCACCCAGAATCCCTTAGCAACCACCCAGAACACCCTAGCAACTGCCTAGCAACACACTAGCAACCACCCAGAATACCCTAGCAACACCATAGCAACCACCTGAACAACATGAATAAGCCGTATCTCAGCTCCAGAACATTGTACAGACATGTTTGTTGGCTCGTATGCAATCGTGTGCCGCACTCTAGCAACCGAGCAGCGAGTTTTGCCACTGCAAGCACCACTTCACACTTTCTGCAGGAAATGTACATTCTAGTTGTTGCTATTGTTTTACCCTCTTCTCTAGTGTTTTGTTTCTGTTTCTGATGCTACTTCATTTTAGTAGCATCACTAATCCATTATTTTCATAACTATCTCTAGTGTTCTCTATTTCTACTGAATCAGTATTGAAACGAGATGATGATATCCCTCTAAACGTGTGTGTGTGTGTGTGTGTGTGTGTGTGTGTGTGTGTGTGTGTGTGTGTGTGTGTGGTGTGTGTGTGCAGGTCCTGAGCAGTAAGATGATGGAGCAGGAGACTCATTACCGCAGACTGACCCAGGAACAGCTGGACACCTTCACGCTGGACATGAACGCAGCGTACGCCCGTCTCAAGGGCATCGAGGAGGCCATCGACAGTAAGCCTTCGTTAACTCGCTCTTCAAACAACCCAGCATTGGTGGGAGAGAGGAATATGGTCGGATGCATATTTGAGATAATACCACAGTTATGTCTTTTGAGGCTTTCTGTTCAAAATGTAATTTATTTGACAGGAAACAGTATTACCAAAGCAATCCCACAATCTATAATTCAGATTTCTTTTTAAACGTGCCTCAAAGTAATGTAACCCTTTTATTCCTGAGCTTTTGGGGAATCTCTCACTCCTAAATTTACCCAACATTACAATTCGGAAAGCCTTTGTTAGGAATTATATCCTTTTTCTTCAAATAAAAATATATTTTTTAAAAAATATTTTTCCAAGTTAAGATTTTAAGAGCAAAATATCTTAAATTTCCAGTTGCACTAAAAGCTAAGGACGTGCACTTTTAAACTCTTCCCATCTAGAGAATTTTTAAGATGCCGATTTAGTCTTGATGTTTCAGTCGGATCAACACAAAAAGAGCGACTGTTAACAGCAGAACACAAGAATAGATTCCTAAAAACACTTTCAAACTTTTACGTTTTTCATACTGAACTGTGCCATTACTTGTAATCGTTAAAATGAATGACGAAAAAGAATGCCTTAAGTCCATTGCACACTGAGTCCGAATTTTTCGTATGCGTTTTTTCGTGTTCATCAGCCTAAAAAATCGTCACGCACAGAAACCTTGCACACTGAGTCCGATGCGTATTTATTAAACCTTTGCGGAAAAAAACGCAAAAAATACTAAATGGATTCGTCAAGCAGTGAGGATGATGTTGTTGCCCTCTCTCTTCTTTAAAAGAGAAAAAGAAGAAAAAGAGGTTCCATCCAATCTTGTGCCGAGAGGAAGGAGAGTTTCAGCTCATCAAGGAGTTGCGCAATTATCCCGAGCGATTCAAAATTTACCTCAGAATGTCAAGGAACAGTTTGATGCTTTGCTAGCGATACTGGAGCCACATATTAAAAAGAAGACCACCAAAAAAGACACACACACACACACACACACACACACACACACACGGCCGGCAGAAACGCTGGACAGACAGACAGAACAGCTGTATACAGGTTTGTTTATCATACAGTACTTTGTGCTGCGAGACGAAGTGTATCAACTTGTCAGATGCCATTCTGGATTGTGTCGTTCGCTTGTACGGTCGGTGGATCTGAATAGTCAAAAAACCTCTCAAAATCCTGGCTGTGGATGCGAAAAACGCAGAAAATCGAACCTGATCCGAATTTTTTTTTGACGGACGAAAGTTTCGGAGGCAGTGTGGAAGCCTGATTGACATAACGTGAGGTCGATTTCTTTTTTTTAACGTGCGAAAATTTCGGATGCAAATTTCGGACTCAGTGTGCAATGGCCTTTAAAGTGTAAATTGCAGGTTAACCACCACAACTGATTAATGTGTACATTAAAGTGCACAATATGGATATATTTAAAAATTTCTGTCTTAAAATGCGTTAAAATAGCATTTATTGGGGTTTCTTCAAAGGTAGCGTGTTTTTTCCGTATCTGGGTGATGATGTCATAACAGGGAGCTGCGGGCAGTAATGCACTCACTCTGTGTGTGCTGTTTGAGGGAGAATAAAACTAGAAATATCTGAATAAAACGTAAAAACTAATACATTTTTATTCATCTGTTGCAGAAAATCAATAAGAACATCTAAAACAAAATAGAAACGGTTTACAGGCAGAGTTTCTATTTCTAACATGTCAGCAGCAAGGAGCGATGTAGCCAATCACAGACATATGTGTTGATTTCTGGAACGCAATAACGGCCAATCAGAAGCATTTACGATAGACTCCCCTCACCGCTCAAAACAGACTTTTGTTCAGTGCTGAATTCTGTATGCTGGCAAATCCTCTAATTATAACAAACATAGTGTAACGTTATATATGATGGAAGCTTCATTGATAATAACAGAGATGTTCGAGATTTCTGTGAACTGATGTCAGCTTTAGGAATTATTATGGGATCGCACTTTGCGCGCAGTCATGCCAAACCATGCACGCAGTAGCCCGCTTGCTTTTATGTTTTAACAGTGGTTTGTGTGTTAATGCAACAAACAATTGATCAGGAGCATGTATGCTGATGTGTATGGTGGGCTAACACGTAGGCTAACTTGAAAGTATTTGGAGGTACAGAAAAAAAGTATTTTTGCGGGCGGGAGCGGGACAAAACATGAATGTTGCGGTCGGGAGAAAGTAATATAAGAAAGTAGTTGAGCACGTCAGTTATAACGACACACGTATTCAAAAATAGCCGGGTTTAAACCGGGCTTGGGCTCATAATTACAGTTTATGTGTCGGGCCGGACTCGGACACAGCGGGCTCGGGTAACGTTAGGGTCTTGCTTGATGTTTTGGGCCTGATCTAAGCTCTACCTCGGGTAAGTTATGCTAACACTTACAGGCACGAATCAGCCGTTTGTCCTTGGGGAACTTGTGGAGCCTCTCCCCCGTTTTTGATGTATTCGTACATCCCGCACAAGCACAATAGTTAACCATTTTCGCTAGCTAGGACTCCAATATAACGTAACTCTAGGCTTGTTGCATAGACCGTAAAAGCTTGGAGTCCCTGTTATGACATCACGCCCAGCCTAGTGGAAGGAGGGGGCGTGGTTAAAAGCACTGTAAAACGAACCAACTTTTCATTATATTTAGCATTTGGTATAAAAAATATTAAAAAAAACAATGGTGGGCGGTTCTTATCTTTATATTTAGTAAGCACATTGCATTATCTTCATGAACATTTTTACCTGCAATTTACACTTTAATCTTATCTACTTTGATAGAGGATCTTAAACTTGCTGAAAACCCCTAGTCTTTTATTTATTTAAATGTATTTTTATTGTAGTTCTTTAGTTTACTTGATCTATTCATATTTTCTTTATCTTATGTTATGGTATTTCTCTGTTGTTTGAGACATTTAACTTTGACTAGGCCAATTATGGTTGTTAGTATTGTTCAATAAAGTTTTTAAAACTTCATTTGATGTGTTCTCTCCTGTCTCGAAGGTCATGTGACTGCTGAGGACGAGGCCCGCAAGGCTCACCAGCTGTGGCTGTCCGTAGAGGCGCTGAACTACACGCTGAAGTCCGCCGGCGCTGAGTCCCCCACCGAGCCTCTAGAGGGCGCTGTGCTCGCCATCAAACAAACCTGTGCGGAAAACGAGTTCGCCCAGGCGCTAGCCACCGCCATTCCCGAAGAGTCTCTGAGCCGAGGCGTCTACAGCGAAGCTAGCCTCCGCGCGCGCTTCTACGACATCCGCCGGCTCGCGCGCCGCGTGGCGCTCATCGACGAGACCCGCAACAGCCTTTACCAGTACTTCCTCTCCTACCTGCAGTCCGTCCTTCTGTTCGAGAGAGTGGAAGAAGCGCCGCCGGCCAAACTAGCGGCCGAGGATCTCGACACGTTCAAGCTGCTCGCCTACGCTACGTACAGCATCGAGCGCGGAGACCTGGAACTAGCCGCGAAGTTCATCAACCAGCTACGCGGCGAGTCGCAGCGCGTGGCGCAGGACTGGCTCAAAGAAGCCCGGCTCACTTTAGAAACCAAGCAGGTGATTAGCCTGCTCTCGGCGTATGCTAACGCTGTGGGCTTGGGCACCACGCAGGCCCCTTAGCCACATTACCACCCCATTGGCCACACCCACATGTCGCTTAGCCACACCCACATGCATCTTAGCCACACCCACTATGCAGATATTATGTAAATTACGAGGTGTGTCATTTGCCCGCTGTTAACGGAGCCTTCTGCCCATCTAATTAATTTATTAATAGTTTTGTGTGCTAGCCAGAAATCTGTCCGAATTACTTTTGCAGGAAGTGTTTGCCCTTAAAACAGTTTGTAAGTGGCCTACCATCCAGAACAGCCAGTAGTTGCACCTCATATACGCGAGGAACACATCTCAAGGTTTTGTTGTTCCTGACAGTGTATATGCCGCGCGTCTCGCGGATACTAACCTGTTCACCGTTTCACGATGCACGTGTAACGCTTCAGTTTCAAAGTTACATATTTACTGGTTGTTTATTAACCCAGACTGTTGAGAATAATCAGTGCTTTTCTCATTCAGTATTGGAGATCAATAAATCATGGTTGTTGAATGGTATTTCAGTTATTTGGATGTGTGAGTTTTAAAAACAGTCAGATCTGGTTTAGCAGGGGTTCGTTTTAATTTAAAGTCCCCCTGTGGTGAATATCAAGTTTTTAATGTTATTTATGTGCTGTTTTTAATATGCTTTAAGACAAATCACACAAATCACACATTACACCGGTCCTTTCACAATTGCACTGGCTTCCCGTAAAGGTGAGAATTGATTTTAAAATTCTCATTCTAACATATAAGGCACTACATGGGATCGCTCCAGCGTACCTACGTGATCTTATTAGCCCTTATACTCCTTCACGTTCTCTCCGCTCTGCGAATTCTCTCTTATTACATCAGCCTTTGTGTAAGCTCAAGACCATGGGTGAAAGAGCTTTTTCCTGCAAAGCCCCCAAGCTATGGAATCTACTTCCTTCTACAATCAAAAGTGCACCAACTCTGGGACATTTCAAAGGGTTGCTTAAGACACATTTGTTCAAGGCTACTTTTTCTTAATTGTTTTTATTGCTCTTGCTGTGTTTGTTTATTTCATTGTACGCGCTTTGGGTTTGAGAAAAGCGCATTATAAATAAAATTTATTATTATTATTATTATTATTAAATCATGTGTAAAATCATAAGTCGACAGCATTGCAGAGTATTTTCTGCTTAAAACTGCAGTGAACCAAAGACAGTCTCAAAAACACTGAAATCGCTGGTGTTTCTGACGTCACAAACTACAGTAACCAATCAGATCAACGTGTGATCGTCAACCAGTGGATCTCTGAGTGAGTGAGTGAGTGGAGGCGGGGCTCATTTGCATATTCATAGAACCGCGCATACTTAATGAGGGAAGGGTGTCGAGTTACATTCAAGATATTTTAAGGCATGAAGAGTTTTTTTTTTTTTTTTTTTTTTTTTTTTTATAAAAACCTTCATCCTTCCCTCAGGTCATTTTGACCTGAACATTTTTTTTGGGAAAAATTAAATTGTGTTCATCAGAGGGGTCCATGGGACTTTTGTCGCATTTGAACCACTAATACACAAAAAAATTAAAGGATTTGAGGAGTTTTGTGGTTGAAATTTAAGAAAAAGGCGAGTCCGCCGGGTATGTAGAGGTTTAGATAAAGGGGTTTGTGTGATTAATTAACAGCATCTAACCTGACGAACATTTATTTATTCACTGTTGTCTACATTATATTGCATCTGCAGCAGCATTGTGAACTTTTGTAAAGATACGTTTAGCCATTAGCCATCATTACATTCAAATTGCAAACACATGAGGAGAGTCTCCGCATGAAAGACCCACGACTGGCAGATTAACATGTGACTACATTTCTCTCCGAAATGGTAAGAAATTATATTAGATTGAATGGAGGATTTTAACTGTGACGAGATGATTGACGACAGGATGCACGCAACAGAGCTGTCGATGACGAAGTAGTCTCAAAGCTTGCCTACTCTTTTGCTACACACTCAAGTGTACTTTTTCTTCACAAAAAGAGTACATGCTTTTAGGGCGTAGTATAAGTAGGCGAATTGGGACGCATCAATTGTCTCTCAAAAGTATGAGTGACTCTGAGTCAATTTAATGAATCTGTTTTCCAATGAGTCATTTTCATAGACTGTAAAAAGGTCATTTTCATAGAGGTCATTTTCCTATTTGTTGTGACGTCATGACGAAAAATTATAAAAATTGGCCACGCCCACTAATTGCGCGCAGACACCAGGGAAAACCTGAAACCATCATGTCGACAACGAGACGCTGTGTTCTGAAGTGCGACGCAAAAGCGACCTTTTTTGCACTACCCAGAGACAAGCATGTGAAGAATCAGTGGCTAGTGTTCATATTTAAAACGATACCACACAAGTATAGCCCGAACCTAGTGCTGTGTTCGCGTCATTTTAATGAAGATTGCTTCACAAACATAAATGCTTTCAAATATGGATTTGCGAGTCGGCTGATCCTGAAGGAGGGTTCACTACCAACTTTATGTGGATCAGCTTCCTCCTCCGAATCACAACCTGTAAGTATTATTAATAATTGTGGTTTTATGTATTTTGTAGCATGCTCAATAAGTGTGTGTGTGTGTGTGTGTGTGTGTGTGTGTGTGTGTGTGTGTGTGTGTGTGTGTGTGTGTGTGTGTGTGTGTGTGTGTGTGTGTGTGTGTAAGTTACGCTCAGCGCAGCTTCTAGGTCTCCAATGTAATTTTTTGTGTGAAGTGTTTGTCGCTGAATAGAGTGTATTGTAGTACTGCATTGCTTTATCAATATGTTTATGCGTTGGGCTAACCCAAACAATAACTGATTTACTGTTTACCACTGAACTTTGGGCTATATCGCTAACATAAATCAACTCTCTTATTTGGATTTTTTTTTTACTACAAACCGGTGAAAAATCATCATTATAACACAATGTAATTGATGCAAGCATTGTATACTGTTACTGTACTCCGTGTTAACCAGTAGAAGTATTTTCTCTGTAAGCATTGCTAACATTTTACTGATACACACATTGGATACAATCGGTGCACCAATGTTTTATTCAACTTGAATGTGATGTTGTTTTTATTCCTTTTTATGCACCAAATTTCTTTAACAAATAAATGATTTGCTTTTTTCTTTCAGAGTACACCATATCAGAGCAGTCAAAGTAGAGGTTTATATCCTGATGTGGCTCTTCAGACTGACCGTCCACAAACTGTGTCTGTGATGACACAAACTGAGGGATTTCCAAAAAGATCTGTTGGCACCCAACTGTCCGCTAATACACTGAAAAACATTCACATTCGGAGTAAAGGTTGTAAAGGTGTTTTTTTTTTTTAAAGATTTTAATTGCACTTTTTAAAGCACATTTTTGTACTATCAAAAAGTTAACATAGTTGTATGTTGTTGTTGTTTTAAGGTTCACAGGCTACGGGTGCTTGTGTGACTGTTGGCACAACCACCACATCAACCAGCTATGATACACCGTCCGCATCCACACCAGTAAAGTCTGCTTTCAGACCAGCCAAAACACCTCATCTGCTGTTGAATGAAGAAGAGGAGGAAGAGTCAGACATACAAATCCCGACAGAACCTCATGACTCAACTTTTAACCCCGCTGACACAACAACTACACAGGAATCAGAAATGTCGTAAGTAATACTCATCAATAAGGTCAATGTGTGACCAATATATGGTTTTTGAAAAACTTACAAATATTTACTTATTTATTAGGTTTGGCCAAAGCTCCATATACGCAGACACAAAATACATTGTGTTTGAAACATGTTTGCGGGAGTTGTTCTCCACGTGTCCGATCTGCGATTCCCACTGTGATATGGAGCTGCACCGGATGGGCACGTATGTGGCGTTCAGGCAGCTTTGCTCCGAGTGTTTGTACAACCGCAGATGGCAGAGCCAGCCCATAGTTGGAAGTACACCAGTGGGTGACCTCCTGTTATCAGCTGCAACGTATTTTACCGGGGGATCATTCATACAACTGCAAAAGGTAGGCATGCAAACAATAATACAAGAAAGAAATATAAATGTACATATTTTTTTGTAAAATTACAATTGTTAAAGGGATAGTTCACCCCAAAATATAAACTCTGTCAGTAATTACTCTCCCTCATGTTATTCAACCCCGTAAGACTTTCGTTCATCTTCAGAACACAAATGATATTTGTGTTTAAATCTGAGAGCTGGGTCACTCCTCCACTCAATCTGACTCAATCTTAAGTTTATCAAGCGACGAGAATACTTTTTGTGCGCAAAAAACAAACAAAAATAATGACTTTATTGAAGTATTAATTTCCTTCTCCGTCTGCCTCGAGTGAGTTCTCGTAGTGTAACAGCGCAGCGCTTCTGTGTCACACACACACACATGACCAGCGTCGGCCAATAGTGAGTGTGACTTACGACACAGAAGCGCTGCGCGTTATTTTTGTTTGTTTTTTGCGCACAAAAAGTATTCTCGTCGCTTGATAAACTTAAGATTGAGCACTGTAGTCACTTGGACTATTTTAATGATATCTTTAATGACTTTTCTGGGCCGGCAAGTTTCAGTCCCTCAGAAGCCTATGGAGGAGTGACCCAGCTCTCAGATTTAATCACAAATATCTTCATTTGTGTTCTGAAGATGAACGAAGGTCTTACGGGGTTGAACAACATGAGGGAGAGTAATTACTGACAGAGTTTACATTTTGGGGTGAACTATCCCTTTAAACGTACAGTATGTAACTTTTGGCCACCAGGGGTCACTCAATCAAAATAATAGCAAAAGACTTATTCTGATGACGTCGTGAAAGAGCGTGTGCTCATGGGAGTTGTTGTCGTTGTCGAGAGAGAGAGAGAGAGAGAGAGAGGAAGTGCGCGCGCGAACCAGCTATACGATGTTCATTGGGACACGCGTGATCTGTCATTCCCCAGCCATCTAGCATCTCCAGCAGATAACATGTTCACTGACGAGGTAATGTGTTGTTATCTATATTATATCTCTATTCTTGTTACGTTTAGTTACGGCTATTAACTTTATGTAATGCCATTGTAATGAACACGCGCGCTCTGTCGCTCCCCACATTCCTCACTCATTCTAACTTAGTGTTTTTAAAATCACGTCTCTTCGAACGGAGAGATATATGAATTATCAGGGCTATTGAATCAATATTCCATCTAGCTAGTATTAATAGATGTTAAAAAACACGGTCACCTTTCGTTAATAATTATAATTACGTTTATACTATGATATTGAAAAAGATGGTGAACTGCATATGAATCTACTTTCTGCAGCTATATCTACAACAAATGTGAATTTACATTATACTGTACATGAGAGCTAGTCCGTCTGCGTTTTACACATGCCATCATCGTTTCACAACATATAAGTTACGGATAGATATAGTTAGCTGAATGGGTGCTTACTTGTTTATTAGAATGCAAGCGAGATCGGCATCTCTCTGTAGTTCCAGTTAGTCACGAAGCTCGTGGAAATGCAACTCCAATGTTAACGCGAGTCATGTCTCTTCTCCTGTCCCAAACCCTTCTCGAGTCATTTCTGTCACCCGTGCGTTTCCGCTTCACAGATCTGCCTCCAGCAGCAGAACGTGCAGGCAAAGCATAATCATGGTCCATTATTGATATCCAACTATTGATTCTTTATCGTCTTCTTTTATTTTAGTGACGTGCGTCCGGTGTTTACATTTGCGTTTGGCGGTTTTTCGCCGGGATCCGCACGAAGTTAGAGAAACTAGAGTCAAAGGTTATATGATATGACGTCATAGACGGGCGACGAAACGGAAATAAAGACACGGCCCGTGTCTTCAAATTAAAATATAAATTTCTCCGGATTTGAAAGTTGGTGGGAACTTTTGGGATAATGTTAGTACACAACTAAAAGAAATATATAACATAGATAAAGTTATTTTTGCTATTTTGAAAGCCGAAAAGTTCCATATTGTGCCTTTAAGATTATTTATAAATGTATGTTATGATTTTTTTCAAAATCATAGATTTGCAAGGCCATGGAATTAAAGATTTACCAGTACGACACATTCAGGAGACATTGCATGAGTTTTTTGGAGCCAGCAATTGTACACAAGTGGAGAAGTGAACAGCGAAAAACTATGCAGAAGTTACAAGAGAGAGGAAAGATCGCAGTATCTGGAGATATGCATGCAGGTAACCCATACGTTTTACATAAATTAGTAGTTAATTATTTTGTTAACTGATTTTTTTATGTGTGAACATTATATCATTACATGTTTAAACATAATTATATTTCCATTTATTGGTTTTATGTAGGACATTCTGCCAAATACGGCAGCTATACTCTTATGCACATGCATAGCAATACTATTGTCGACCTCCAGCTTGTTCAGGTGTGTAACCTTTTTACAGTAGAGTACATGATCGACTGTTAACATTTAAAGGTGCAATGTGTGATATTTCTGAGGATCTATTGACAGAAATGCAATATAAGATCCATAACTATGTGTTCAGTGGTGTATAAAGACCTTACTTAATAAACCGTAATGTTTTTATTCCCTTAGAATGAGGCATTTATATCTACATAACCGTGGGCACCCCCTTCTGTGAAGGTCGACATATTGTGACGTCATGTTTTGTACCGTAGCCGACAGCGAACACACAGCGCGAGTAGTGACTTTCCCTAGTCAGTGGTGTAAAATATGTAGTTGGATTGTTTTATGTACCTTAGTTCTTCTCCCTCACTGTGTTATGGCTTTGACAATCAGCTGATTAGTACTATTGACCGTAAAACAGTAACGTTACAGGAGTCACCAACCCGTCGATCGCGGTCGACTAGTCCATCTTGGAAGCATTTAAGTCGATCACGAAGAGTTTTCAAAACCAGAAAAAAACCCACTATTTTTATTCATTATTATTTCTAAATTTGCGTGTAGTAAATGGTGTCTAGGGGATGCGGAGGCGTGCGCGCTGTTACAATCACGTCATTTTTGCGGACGGGTGGAGTATAAACAATGCTTTACGCTTTAACCAGCTCAGCCACAGCCCTACAGCATAACAGCTCATATTAGGCAGCTAAACGTTTACTGCCCTGTTAGAAAAAATATATAGTTGGATAGTTTCATGTGGTGGTTCTCCCTCGCTGTATTATGGGTTTGCTATGTGGGGAGAAATGTGCTGGTTACGTTCGTGAGACAATCAGCTGATTACTATTATTATATTATACACTCACCTAAATGATTATTAGGAACACCATACTAATACAGTGTTTGACCCCTTTCGCCTTCAGAACTGCCTTAATTCTACGTGGCATTGACTCAACAAGGTGCTGAAAGCATTCTTTAGAAATGTTGGCCCATATTGATAGGATAGCATCGTGCAGTTGATGGAGATTTGTGGGATGCACATCCAGGGCACGATGCTCCCGTTCCACCACATCCCAAAGATGCTCTATTGGGTTGAGATCTGGTGACTGTGGGGGCCATTTTACTAGGGCTGTAGTCAACCAAAGAAATCCTTAGTCGACCAAAGTCCTGTCCTGCGCAACGATTAGTAGACTAAAAAATAAAAAAAAATGCGATGTTTTGCATTTTGATTGAACATTTATTAAACAATTGTCATAGAGCATTTATACAACAACAACGAAAAAACATCAATAATACATAAAACTATAATATAGCAGTTACTACTCAGATCCTAAATAAAGACATTGTCTATAATCATAATAAATACAAGAATATATGCACTAGTTTTTATAAGACTATAATTTTTAAATCCTTTCATTATAAACACAGTTGGATGGTTAATCCATTATTTTCACTACGGCCTTTATAGACCCTTTAGGTTCAAAACACAATGGTTGTCAAATCAAATCAAATAAACAACAACAAAAAATAAAATATTAAATATAGCTGCGAGCAGCGATTACGGGCCCAAGCCGGTGGCACCGCAACCCTGGTGCACCAGGGTGGCGGTACCGCCGGCTTTGGCCCTTCATCGCTGCTCGCAGCTATATATATATATATATATATATATATATATATATATATAAAGCCGGTGACACCGCCACCCTGGTGCCTTTAGGGTTATTGTGCACGACGTGACACAAAATATCTGACCGCTATCTGCCGAACGGCTCTGGTAGTCCCGCTTCAGCACTGATGATGTTGTAGAAATAGTGTGCTCTGGTTGGTCTGGATTATTCGGGATTTTTTATTTTATACAGAAATAAGTTATTTATAATTCAGATGAGAATAAAGTTAGTGTTGATTAAAATGAAGGAAAACAAATATATTGATCTGAAATATAGCACATTAATTTTACATTTATTTAGGTTCAATTACCAAACATTAAATTAAATTAAGATTGTAAGCAAACAATACATTTGAAATACATGGATTGTATGCACTTTTTTTTTTCTATAAAAAATATATATATATCCAAAAGACAAGGCTTAAAAACTCTTGTCACTGTAACAGACACAATCCTCTCTCTCTCTCTCTCTCTCTCTCTCTCTCTCTCTCTCTCTCTCTCTCTCTCTCTCTCTCTCTCTCTCTCTCTCTCTCTCTCTCTCTCTCTCTCTCTCTCTCTGTCTCTCTCTCTCTCTCTCTCTCTCTCACACACTCACACACACACACACACACACATACGTCAAGTCACTTACATTTTAGATGCAATATTGAATAAGCAGAAAAATCGGATTTTCTGCTCTGAAAATATAAATAAGCATACAAATTGAATAAGCACTTTGAATATTCTAAACAGAATAAGCACTAGTCGCTAATGAATAAGTACTAGTACTTAATGGAATAGATACTAGTATCTAAAAAAGAATTACTAGTAGCATGAAAATAGAGACTAGTAGGTTAAAATGATTAAATGTTAAAACGGCTTGCCATATTGGCTCAGAGAGAGAGAGAGAGAGAAAATGACCTTTTAGAGACTAGTAGCTATTAATAGATACTAGTATTTATTCAATAAATACTAGTTCTAAGTCATTACATACTAGTACCTATTAAATAGATACCAGTACTTATTCATTAGCTACTAATAGGTATTCAAAAGAATATCTAAAGAATAAGCACTAGTACTAAAGAATAAGCACTAGTCGCAAATGAATAAGTACTAGTACTTAATGGAATAGATACTAGTATCTAAAAAATAAGTACTAGTAGCATGAAAATAGGGACTAGTAGGTTAAAATGATTAAATGTTAAAACGGCTTGCCATATTGGCTCAGAGCATCAAACAAGAATATTAAAGTTTGATGCGTTGCCACGGCAACAGTATCTAAGATATCAATAATCCTTTCACAGGTCTACATCTCGCGTGTGTTTACATTATACACATAAAGTTTGAAGCAAATCGGGTAAAAATAAGAGGGTGATTTCAAAGCATTTTGGAAGTGACACACTTCCTGCTGCCAGTTGGTGGCGCTATAACTTTGACTCACAATAGTCACATCCATGTGATCGGACTCCTACAACGAACACACTGCTAAAGTTTCATCAAGATTACTTAATGTATGCAGAAGTTATAACACACTTCCTGTTTCCATTATTCGCCATAAATTCGTTTCCTCGCCACGGCCAAACCGTTCGAGATATCAAAAATCCCCTGGCCATTTTTCATCCTCAGTGTCTTGACTTCATGCTGACCGAGTTTCGTGGCGATTGGTTGAATTCTCTAGGAGGAGTATTTCACATTCCATTGCATGCGTTTTCCAAACAACCCTTAATAGCCGACTTCCTGTTGGGCTGGGGTAAAAAGTAAAAGTACAAAAGATATATGAACCGATGAGATCTATATGTGTACCAAGTTTCATATTATTACATGCAAGCGTTTTTGATTTATGGACCAAGTTTTTGGACCCCGTTCCAGGGGGCGCTGTCGAGCCCCCCTGCCACGCCCGGGTACCAGCTTCAGCCCGGCCCTGATGGCCGCGGGTTCTGACTCGTGTGCAAAGTTTCAAGAGTTTTTGAGCATGTTAAGGGCCCCAAAAGTGCGCTAAGAATCTCAAAAGTATCTAAAAAGAATATTAAAGTTTGATGCGTTGTCACGGCAACAGCATCTAAGATATCAACAATCCTTTCACAGGTCTACATCTGGCATGTGTCTACATCAGTGTTTCTCAACCTCTCCTGCAGGGACCCCCTGACAGGCCATGTTTCTGTTTTAACCCTGAAATGGCACACCTGATTCAATTCATTAGAGTAGGAAGAGTAGGAATTAGTCAATTAATCAATTAGTCAACTACTCATTAAGCCTTTAATTAATTGAATCAGGTGTGCCATTTCAGGGTTAAAACAGAAACATGGCCTGTCAGGGGGTCCCTGCAGGAGAGGTTGAGAAACACTGGTCTACATTATACACATCAAGTTTGAAGCAAATAGGGTAAAGCGTGTTGGATATGTGGACCAAATTGTCGGACCCCGTTCCAGGGGGCGCTGTTTAGCCCCCCTGCCACGCCCGGGTACCAGCTTCAGTCCGGCCCTGATGGCCGCGGGTTCTGGACCGTGTGCAAAGTTTCAAGAGTTTTTGAGCACGTTAAGGGCCCCAAAAGTGCGCTAAGAATCTCAAAAGTATCCAAAAAGAATATTAAAGTTTGATGCGTTGTCACGGCAACAGTATCTAAGATATCAGTAATCCTTTCACAGGTCTACATCTGGCATGTGTCTACATTATACACATAAAGTTTGAAGCAAATCGGGTAAAAATAAGAGGGTGATTTAAAAGCATTTTGAAAGTGACACTTCCTGCTGCCAGTTGGTGGCGCTATAACTTTGACTCACAATAGTCACATCCATGTGATCGGGCTCTTACAACGAACACACTGCTGAAGTTTCATCAAGATTAGTTAATGTATGCAGTAGTTATGACACACTTCCTGTTTCACGTTTCTCGCCATAATTTCGTTTCCTTGCCACGGCCAAACCGTTCGAGATATCAAAAATCCCCTGGCAATTTTTCATCCTCAGTGTCTTGACTTCATGCTGACCGAGTTTCGTGCCGTGTGTTTGAATTCTCTAGGAGGAGTATTTCACATTCCATTGCATGCGTTTTCCAAACAACCCTTAATAGCCGACTTCCTGTTGGGCTGGGGTAAAAAGTAAGAGCATGAAGTATATATGAACCGATGAGATCTATATGTGTACTGAGTTTCATATTATTACATGCAAGCGTGTTTGATTTATGGACCAAGTGTTCAAACCCCGTTCCAGGGGGCGCTGTCGAGCCCCCCTGCCACGCCCGGGTACCAGCTTCAGCCCGGCCCTGATGGCCGCGAGTTCTGACATGTGTGCAAAGTTTCAAGAGTTTTCGAGCACGTTAAGGCCTCCAAAAGTGCCCAAAAGTTAGTAAAATAATAATAATACTAAATAATAATCCTTAGGAAAACAATAGGGCCTTCGCCCTTAGGGCTTGGGCCCTAATAATTAAGACCCATAATAGTCGATTGTAAGCACTTTAAGTCTTTACTGACATTATCCTTCAGTTTACGGTCATATAGGCCTAGCATGTAAAAATTTAATTGTATAACATCTTATACCCTTTTTTGTTTGTTTCAAAAATAGAAATAAAATTAAACAAATTCACATCATCATTTCAATCATTATTTTACCACTAAAATATAGAATTATTCCCCATTCTGCTTAATAAAGCTTTTGTCCATTCCTTCTCTTTATATCACGTTAATCCCTGTTAATCATAAATGCCTTATTTTATTCTAAAACTCACTTTTCACATATAGTTTTCTACTTTCTTCCATCTTTCCCTACATGCTAGTTCCTTCTGCATAATTTTCCTTTCTTATCTCTGCCTCTAACTAGTCCATGATTGTTTGCTTACAATCCACACAAACATCTCAAACAACAACTTTTTTGTTTTTCACTTCCACCCAGTCTCTCAACACTGTCAGCCTAGTGACACTAAAAGTTCCCTCGTTAGGGAAATCATGGTATTTTATTAATTCTTCAAAACCCTTGTTTTCTTATCATTAATTTTAACTTTATTTTTCATTATAACTACTTCTCACAGTATTTCTCTCAAATGGTTAGTCTAAAGATCCCAAAGAATATTATCAGTATTGTCTCAGTCCCACTTATCTTTACAGTTGTGCAGAAACCAAAATATTATGTTACTCAGATCTCAACCCCTAAGACAGCCATATAGCTGCTTTCTCATTTAACCTTTATTAACTAAATTGTACCGTAGTTATCTTGGACATCTAGGGCCCTATTTTAACGATCTGAAACGCAAGTGTCAAAGCGCAAGTAACTTTGTGGGCGGATCCCGGCGCTGTTGCTATTTTCCCGGCGGGATAAATGCCTCTTGCGCCCGACGCAAGTTTAAAAGGGGTTGGTCTGAAGTAGCTTCATTATTCATAGGTGTGGTTTGGGCGTAACGTGAAATAAACCAATCAGAGCGTCATCCAACATACCCTTTAAGAGCAGGAGCGCATGTCGCATGGCGAATTGTTATTATTATGGCGCATTTACCAGGCGCGCGCCAGGAGCGGTTCACAGCCGAGGAGATCGTTGTTCTCGTCAGGGCCGTAAAAGAAAGAGAATTGACATTGGGGATGGGACAAACCCACCCAAATCAATAGAAAAAAAATATGAGAAAGCTCAACTTAACTGGTAAGTTAAAGGGTACCTATCATGGAATTTTAAAAATTACCTTTGATGTAGTGTGTAACATAGATCTAAGTGAACAAAAACATCCTGCAAAGTTTTAATATGAAAGTTCACCGTATACAAAGTTATTGTCTCTCAAAAGTAAGAGTCGACTCTGAGTCGTTGATATGAATCGATAGACGAACGATGCACTTTCGTACGTCACTTGTACAAGTTATTTGAATTCGACACGCCCACTCAGTGCGCGCGCCGAGCAGACAGAGAAACCTGACAACAACATGTCGACGAGACTCTGTTCTGAAGTGCGAATCAAAAGCAAACTTTTTTTTTCACTGCCCAGGGACGAGCATGTGAAGACTCAGTGGCTAGAGTTTATATTTACAACTATACCACACAAGTATAGCCACCTTGAGCTGTGTTCGCGTTATTTTAATGACGATCGCTTCACAAACACAAATGCTTTCAAGTGTGGATTCGCGAGTCGCCTGATACTGAAGGAACGTTCAATACCAAGTTTATTTGGATCAGCTTCCTCCTCCGAATCACAACCTGTAAGTACTATTAATAATTGTTGCTTTTATGTGTGTGTGTGTGCTGCGTGCGTGCGTGCGTGCGTGCGTGCGTGCGTGCGTGCGTGCGTGCGTGCGTGCGTGCGTGCGTGCGTGCGTGCGTGCGTGCGTGCGTGCGTGTGTGTGTGAGAGAGTGAGAGTTACGCTCAGCAGCTTCTAGGTCTCCAATGTCATTTTTTTTGTTTTTTGAAATATGTGAAATTATGTGAAGCGTATTGTAGTACTGCAGTGCTTTATCAATATGTTTAAGCTTTGGGCTAACGCAAAATATAACTGACTGCGTCATCTGACCAATCACCGCCGATTAGCGTCACGCAAAGGAGGGGTTTGGACAAATGAGTCGTCAAACGAATCATTAGGGAGTCGGTGAGCAAATCAGGTAAAAATAAATGCATATTATAAGACAACAAAAGTGTTTTTTGTCATTGCATGCATGTAAAACTGTTGTTGGGGACTCCCAGAACATTATTAGGAACATTTTAAATGCCATAATAGGTACCCTTTAAAGAGTAAAGTTTTTAATGCACTTACATTATGGTAAAGGTGATTTCGCAGTCTTCAGATTTTTTTTTCCCTGCTTCTTGACGGACAAACTAATTTGTCAGATGTCCTTATATACATGTATACATATATATACATATATATATGTCTTGCCACTATTGGGCAAACAGGTCTGATCCGTCATTACTACAATTTGCCTGAAAATTTTGGGTAAATGTGTAAGCTAGATTTATGCCTATTTTTTCACATCTTCATGGACACCACACTGATTTCCCTCATGTGGTAATATATTTCCTTGTTATAATGTATGATTTGCAAAAATAAAAACTGCTGCATCTGTGTTGATGAGAGAATCAAAGTGTGTGCGCGTTGTGCACCCGCTACATTATGGCCAAGCATGCGCGCTTAAAATAGCATTATGAACAACGCGCAAACGCACCACTGACTTTAGACCAGGTTTTTTTTGGTCAGTGGCGGAATTGTTTTCTGGAAGTGCAAAATAGCACTAGGGAATGTTTGCGCCGAAACACGCCTCCTTTTTGCGCCGACCCGCCCAGGCAGCGCAAGTTCATTTCCTAGTTTACCAACGTGCGTCTGTGGAGGGAAAAGTCCGCTTTGCGCGGGTGCAAAATAAGAATGATACTTGCGTCAGTGAACAAAGTCATTTGCGCCGGGTGCAAGATAGGGCCCCTAATGTCATACATCCATTTAATGGATTGAGAAATTCAACCTATTTTTTAGAAGTTATATTCACTCCTTTGTTCGCCCACCGGCCTTTCATAAAAATGAGGGAGGGAGCTCTGGATAATTTGGATAGTGACTTAGCCAATGTGTCACTTTGTCTCTCTGCCGTCAAATCTATTATTTTTACATTTACCATTATAATCCCACATAGTTGTCTATTTAAATGTAGACCCTCAGTTGAATTTAGACAAGAGTTTTTACCCCATAAAGGACGGCAATCTTCAATTCCAATTTATATAAAATACTAATCCAGAGAGTAAATCAAATCAACATCATACATGACAAAAGTAGTCATAATTACCAATAGCAGACAGAGCTGGAAAACCAATCCAATTAAAGCTCGTCCCATGTTCTGCATTGTCTTTTCATCAGATTGACTCAGAATGATCAGCTTCTTTGAAGTTTGTCGTTTCACTTAACCCATCTGTAATGACAAAACACTCATTCCAGAGGTTAATGACACAATATACACTATTCAGGCGGAATATTAGTACCCCGAACTAATACATACAAGACATAAAGTGCTTTCACCATCACACGCACTCATACTAGACACACATATGTTAACTGCTCATTTTCAATGTTCGCTTTTCTTTGTTATTGCTAAAAAAGATTTAAATTTTTAATAAGATTTTAAACTTCACATTTTCCTGTAGCTTTTACCTAATTTTACATGGTCTCTTCTGTTCATTATTCATTTAATTTTAGAAAAGTCAGCTGGGTTGCTTTGTTTAATTTTCCTTATCATTATTTTGCTTCAGCTTGCTCTAGCAGGCCGATAACAGAAAGACAGACACAGTTACCATGCCTTCCTCCACTCAAGAAGTCTCTCTCACTATAAACAAATAATATTTTCAACAGCCTTCCATGAGTATATTTTAGACAGAATGTAATATTAAATTCATCACTAACCTTTTACCATTAAACTTTGTTATCCAGACTTTTCTCAAATCAAAAGCTGTCTACATCTTAAGGCACCACCATGTCTAACGACCTTCAGGAGTTAAAACTATGTTATAAACATATTAGTTCAAAATCAACACTTCTATACATTTTCTTGCCTATAAGGCAACCAACATCATAAAAAGTTTTGCTACTGTCTCCACAACAAATAATGGCAATCCCCTCATGTCTCAGCTGGCTCTTGAAAGCCCCATTAGCTCCTTATCTTTAATTTTTCTCTTCAGGGTGTTGTCCCCTGGCTTAATTGCAGATACTTGTCACAATGAAAAACAAGCCATACAATTAATGCGGTTTCTCTCTGGTGAGTGGCATAGAGGAGCTTTGCATTTATGGGGTAGACTGCCGTAACTCGTCACAGCTTCATCTCCCCTTAACGGTATAAGGACGCTGCTGGCCTCACAGCTCCTGCTCAACTCTCATACCTGTCTCACATAACACATCTCCATTCAGGAAGTGCCCAGTGTCGGCGTGATCCCCCTGTCTTAGGTTGCCCTCTGTCTGGCCAAAGAGAGTCTTACCCGTCGTTGGGAAAAAAACACTTTGTGCACACTGGTAACCGCTCTCTCCCAATACCAAATCAGTCTTCTTCAACAGAACTCAGCTGCTTTCTGGAGCTTAGGAAAGGCACGTTCAAGAGTCATCAGAGCCATTCAGATTGCCTAATAGTGTTCACACAGGGAGAAAGGTTAATAACAACAGTATTTAATCACTTAAATCCATTAACCATCTTAAAATCATCAACCTACCTCCTTAGATTATACTCAGTGAATTTAGATCACAACCATACATTCAGTGTACTGTTACTGTACATCTGTAGCCGTAGCCTCTGGCCCTGTTTCAATGGTGGAGACTTAAGATAAGACAGAGAAGTTACTGGTCCTAAAATAAAATAAAATGTCACTTCTATCGTTTAAGATCTGCATTATCATTTTAAAGACTTCTTTAAAGTCATTCAGTTTTACATTTAAAACATTTACAAATACAAATTGCCCTCTTAATGGCAATGGTTTCTTTAACATCTCTGTGTCTGATTTTTCAACTGAAACACTGTGCTTTACTATAAATAGCTTATTATTACTTATGACACAGGCTCAGATAACAGCCTGTTAGCTGACATTTGACTGAGAGAGACTCTGAGGCATTCAGGACTGGCACACTGTTCTCTCATATACTTCTACAATAACATCAAACTTTTATCTACCATATTTTAACTATCCCAGCTTGAGGCATCTCTGCCAGAAATTACATGTGTTTTCAAATAAACATAATTTTTTATAGTTGTCTTTATTTAGACATTACAAATTTCCACTCAGATTGAGTCTCTGTCGCACTGGCCGTTTACAGCCACAGCACACATCAGATTCAGATAAGCAAACTGTTTCATTACAGCCAATTACAAACTTATCTTTTGAAAGCAAAACATCAGCTTCTAGTACTCTCATGGTCAACAGTTTTCAAGCTGTTTGTTTAATCAGATGCCTTTTACATTTTACATTTAGGAACTGTTAATTCAGTAGCCTATTACTGCTTCTGCTTATTTGATCTTAAATAAAAATAATTATTCTAGTTCTCAATAACGTTTCAAATTTCATCTCAATTTTAATTGTCAAGTTCTCAATTACCATAGTTCAAAGTTTTTCTAGGAGTTTATCAATCTCCAATCAGGATTCACACTAAATTTGACAAGGCTAGTACTCTCTGCTTGTGATACTTTTGCAGTTATTTGTAAATCATCCGTGAGATTAGTCTCTCTATTTAATCTAAACCCTTTTTAAAATGTTTAATTAAAACACAATCATCTTTTTAGTTACGTTTATATATTTTGCAACTCACATTTGTTGGAGTCATTAATTTTACATCAAACTGTATTCATCAATTCACTTATAATAATTACTATTATAGATCTTTTCTTTAAAAGGATTCACTTTAAGACTTCAATCTTTCGACCTTGTTTTTTTTATCTCTTATTCTTTCTCAGACGAAAATGTTAATATCGTCTTCACTTAATTCACTGATCTACTTTCAAACCCACATTATTACCAGAAATGTGTCACTATCACATTTTCAAACACCTTCTCAGTGGGCATTTACATGTTAAATAGTCCTGCTGACCACAATTAAAACACTCTCCGTCTGCTCTAACTTACTGCACACCCTTGAAGCAGTGTGTCCCATTTAGGAATGCAAACAGAGCCACTGATAAGCAGTGCTCTGTGTCCTTTACAGTCCACCAGTGGTGGATTCACTTACAATAGCAGAATCATAATCTTCATCATTATTATTGGCACAACATTAATTTTCATAAGCTGCATTGAAATGCTCAAAATATTCGAAGTTGTTTTCACAAAGTTTCTGTTTAACTTTAGTCACTTGTCCAGGGAAATTATCAAATAAAGTCAAGTTGTTGTTTAAATTACCAATCAGAATCAAAACTCTGACTACCATTTACTTAATAATTTCTGCAAATTTTCTTTGAAGTGAGGGCTTCAGAGCACAGCTGCTTACAGCGTTTGCTTTCCTGTCTCACTATTTGTTTCAGGACTGTTCAGGTTACTGATCAAGTTATTACATTTTTCTGCCATATCTTAATCATGGTTCATACTCACCTGAAGTTATTGCAGAAATGGAGGCGGCGATCTTTGAACAACACAGCTTGGCTTCTGCGTGATTAAACTGCAAAGTATACTCTAAAATCACAGTTACATATACTGGTCCATGCCAATTTGGGTCACAACTTTTTTAATTTTTCTCTTGGAATCGTTCCTGATGCATCCCTGGCAAACAACCCTATTGTTGTTAGTATCCCTAACTGCCTGATTCACTTCACTAAGTTCGGGGATCCCCTATCTGAGACGGAAGAGATTGAGCAGGTTTACGGTGCCACTGGACCTCTAGCCCAGGGACGTACTCTGCTGGGGTGGTGCTACACCAGTAATGCCCAGCGGGGCCCCCACAGAGCACGCTTCGCTTGCACTGTCTGCTGCCGTTACCCTTAACGACGCTCTCAGCGACTTATACTTATACTGTCAGCAGTATAATTAACTTACTCCTTCACTCGCCTCATCGGAGTGAAGGCTCTCCCGCTCTCCTTCAAAATCTCTTCCAGTCAGACAGCCCTAACAATTAATAAAAGCTTACTACCTTGTTTGTTGATTTGCCAGGGGTGTCACCGAGAATAATTGCCCGCATCCTCCACCATAACTGTAAGGGGTATACAGTTAAAGACCCAGAACCAGATATGAAGAATGAAGACCCGGAGTCAGAATTATAAAAAAAATTTAAGAAAAGTTTTACTGAAGATAGTTTGCAGTTTCATCAGCAGAAGTCAGCTTCAATACTCACACAGGAGTCCGTAGGCCGCCCCGCTTACAGTTACAAAGATAGCTACGTCATTGCTTACAGGTTGAATGGTTCTCATTGGCTAAGAAATAGATAAACACAGTAATTTTCCACACATATACAGATAGATGGAATCGTATCTCCATCGATTATGCAGATGACACATTCGGACCCACGTCATGACCTTCCAGGTCGCAGATTTGGGTTTGATGAGCGCCAGCATGTCTCGAACAACAATTCACTCAATCTCCAATAATGCCAGTGGTTCTGACTAACACACACACACAGACACACAGCTTTTCCAAGGTTGGATTTGGCCAGGCTCAAACTATAAACATGAGAGTCATCTCAAAACATCAAGATAATGCGTTGTTTCTCTCAACTTTAGTCTAACTGGAAAGTAAGGCTTTAACAAAGAAATGGTCCCTTAAACTATTGGCTTCAATGACCCCTATATGTTTTAACACGTTGAAGACCTTTCTCAAACACAAAACAAGTCCCTATTTCATTTCTGGAAGCTGGGATAAATAAGCAAGCACTGTTACTGCATTCAGATATCAAATACAGACATTAAAGAATACATGAAA
Source organism: Chrosomus eos (assembly GCA_036326025.1). Classification (NCBI taxonomy): domain Eukaryota; kingdom Metazoa; phylum Chordata; class Actinopteri; order Cypriniformes; family Leuciscidae; genus Chrosomus; species Chrosomus eos. The sequence goes on from CM070835.1 coordinate 37,534,126, forward strand.
AGAACATTTCAGTAATCACACTGGTAACTTCTATAACAAAGTAAAATCTCACAAGCCTAGAGAAATCATTCAACTCATTTAATATTTAGAAAGAAAAATATTGATTAATACCTTGATTATAATTACTCATCATTACATATACATTGAAGCAGCAGTGGATTTCAATCCACCCCCTTCATAATGGACTGTGGTACAGAAACAGTGACAATGTTACACACTCTTGGCTTACTCTGGCTGTCTCAGACGACGATATGTTTGTCCCGTTTTAGCCACCGTAGCTTCTTCGAAAGGGAGGGGTGAGCAGTGGGTGGAGCCATTAGTGCAACTCGCAACCGAACCGCTAGATGCCGCTAAAATCTACACACTGCACCTTTAATGTAATAATTATTTGTATTAAAAATGTATGTTATGCTGCTTAGAGCAGTGAGGTTGGTGGTAGCTGCCACATGGAGGAGGAAGGCCTGAAGAGATGTCTGGAGCTGCTGGAGTCTAATGATTTAGAAGTGGATTACATCGTCACTGACCGTCACCCACAGATCAGGAAGTGTCTCAGGGAGCGCCACATAACCCAACTCTATGATGTGCGGCACTTCCAGAAAGGTTAGTGTCTGACTTTCTAACCATATAGTTATTTTACTATCGAACTGATAAATTATTTATGTGTTTCTTTTAACTTATCGTTTACTTTCTGTATATCAGGTTTGTCTAAGAAAGTAGACAAACTGGCCAAAAACGAGGAGTGTGTGTTGCTGAGAAAGTGGCAGCGTAGCATCAGAAATCATGTGTACTGGTGCGCCAGTTCCTCCACATCAGGACCAGAGAAGCTGGCGAAGTGGACTTCACTGATCAACCACCTCCAGAACGTGCACACACACGACAATCCCATCTTTCCCAAGTGCACACATCCACTCACAGCATCAAATGACCCAAAGAAATGGTTTCAACAAGGTACTTCTTAAAAATAAGTTTGTCTGTTACATTTTATGAATAATATTTTTTATATGTGACCCTGGATGACACAACCAGTCACATGGGTCATTTTTTTTAAATTGAGATTTATACATCACATGAAAGCTGAATAAATAAGCTTTCCACTGATGTATGTTTTGTTAGGATAGGACAATATTTGGCCGAGATACTATTTGAAAATCTGGAATCTGAGGGTCCCAAAAATCGAAACATTGAGAAAATCTCCTTTAAAGTTTTGTGTTTATGTTCGCGATTGTGCTGCATTCACTCACAAAAATAAATATTTTATATATTTACGATAGGAAATTTACAAAATATCTTCATGGAACATGATCTTTACTTAATATCCTAATGAATTTTGGCATAAAAGAAAAATCGATAATTTTTTACCCATACAATGTATTGTTGCCTATTGCACAAATGTACCCGTGTGATTTAAGACTGGTTTTGTGATCCAGGGTCACATATTTCATATGCAAAAATATTTATTACTGAAAAAAATTGGAGGTACTTTATTATTTGGGTATTACTGACACTCTTTTCTAATAATGCAGGGTCACTGGCTGTTCACAAAATTGAAAAAATACTTTGCAACAAGAGGATTCTCAAAGATGTGGAGAAGCTCAGTCACAGTTTCCAGACGGGATCTTCCCAGAAGGCTTTCCACAGACTAATCCTACGGTTTGCTCCTAAAGATGTAGAGTTCCCGTTCATTGGAATGTTGTGCAGGTAATTTGACTATTAACAAAACATTTAAAAACATATTGTAGAGGATCTGGCCTTTACTGTGTTTTTTGGGATTGCAGACTGTATCTCGCTGCGCTTCATCATAACGAAAACGCCAACCGAGAACAAGCCACGACAAAGACAGGTAAGTAATAAAACATTTTATTACAAGTAAACAAATAAAATATATTATAGATGTGTATTAATGCAAATAAGGTTCCAATTTTATTACAACCATCAAGTAAAAAAAAATGGAGATATTCTAAATATGTAATAAGTAATAAAAAAAGTTCTTTGTTTCTTACAGATTATGTTGATGAGCTTCTGAAGCTGGTCTTTGATGAAGTTGTCGTGGACCCCTCTCCATTTGTGGATGAACTGAAGTCAATCCCCATTCCAACACCACTGTGCAGAGTATGACTGACCGCCAAAGGATGAAGCGATTGCCCGCCGTGTTTCCAGATTCAGTTGAGAGGGGGTCGAAAGCCAGTGTACTGTCCAGCCGGATCTGGAAACGCCTGGCGTATACGGGTTACAACTCCGACCGAAGTAGCCCAGCACCAGCTGACAAAGCTGCGGTGTGCCACATGGCGGAACTGTCTAAAAATTAGAGACAAAACTTTTTCTGTGACCAAATAAAATGTGTACAGAATTTTATTTTGTAAATAAATATTTTGGGAGAAACAAATCTTATTCAAATGTCGTCATTTACGTGTTCAAGTTATGCAATAAAAAATGTGTTATGATATTATATATTTAAGTGGACATCGAAGGGCATTAACCCGCTTATACCATGGTCACTTGCCAAATAACACATTTTTAAAACATTAGTTTATATTTTAATTAGTTTTACAATCGAAATCTAAAGTTTTTACAAACAATAACTTGGATTCCCTGGTTACGCCTGACGGTTTATTTAGCAACCGGAGATATTTATAGTCCGCTCAGCTCGTAGAACCCTTCAGTTTATTGACTGCCTGTTGCTGCCTAAAAGACCTAAAAGACTTCCAACCGCTGTTCAAAGACTCGCACCGCATCACGTGACTCTCCAAGGAACCAAGGATTCAGCTCACGCACTGATCTGCCAAAAGATCTGTGCGTGAGAGAACAAAAGATCTGCTGTCCAAAACGCGTCTAGACCATGCAGGCCGCTCAAGGGACGCAGCAACACATGAGAGAACCCTTCCACATGCAAGTAAAATTGGGTTACCCTGTTTTCAGAGCATTAAGAATGTGTTTTCGTGTTGTTTCAGAAAGGTTGTCTGTCTAGGTGAATGTAACCCCCTCTCTCTCTCTTACTCGCTCACGCGTGTAAGTTACCCATTGTCCAAACTTTACCATTTCTCGTTCATTAATGTCTTATTGTGTTGTGTATGTCTATGTGTTTGTAAATACATATATATCGTGTAAACATAGTAAATGAATAAGTATGCCTTTATTAAATCATTATATTCACTTGACTAATGAACTGCGTTGTTTTGCTCAATTTCAAGTCCCTTAAGTGCCATAAAGATCTTATGCTACAAGCTTTACAAATCAAATATATTTTAAAGAGTATTTGTTTATAGGGCAGAAAACCCAATTCTTCTGGCTAGAGAATTGCTTTTCCTGAAATCCTATAAAGTAAGATGATATGGGGGATCCCCACGATATTATTCTGACAATTGAGCTAAATTAATTTTGCCTGTTTTGTAAGACATGATTCAGTGTAATTAACTGCAATCAACTTGTAGTTACAGTACAAGAATACTCATGTATGCATGCAGGTAAAATGACATCCTCCCTTAGAGGGAGATTTATTAACATGTAAGACTGATCTAATCCAAACATGTATGAATAATTATTAACTACCAATTATTGATTAATTTATGCAAATTCCCCACGGATTAGATCCGCCCCATAGTCTTTACACATCTGACTTCTGACCTATTATGCTGCCTAAATCATAATCATACACTGTTTGTTCGTTGGCCAAAGGACAGGGCGGCGGTGGCGGTTGGCCTGTTGTTCCTGTCGTCGGACAGCATGGAGGACATGAGTGTGGGCTTGGTCCCAAACCTCCTCACTCTTTTGTAGCCACTGGGTTCGCCTGACCATGGGAAAAAGAGGAGGTTGGAAGCCCAAGATACATTTGAAGGGAGTGGTTCCTGTAGCGGGTTTGACCAGTTAATTCTGGGCGTATTCGGCCCAGAACAGGAAATGGCTCCACTCTGTCTGTTGTTGTTAGCAGTACGATCGGAGGAAGCGACATGCCTTGGAGAATCGGTCAACGATGGTGAGAATGGTAGTGTGTCCTTGGGAATTGGGTAGGTCAGTGATGAAGTCAATGGCAATGTGAGACCAGGGTCGAAGGGGTGTAGGCAATGGGGTCAAGAGACCAGCGGGTAGTTGTCTGGGAGATTTGGTGGTCTGGCAGTTGGTACAGTTCTGAACATGTTTTGTGGCATCAGCGAGTAACGTGGACCACCAGAAACGATTACGGAGTAGATGAGTGGTTGCGGTGATGCCGGGGTGACCTGAGCTAGGTGTTGAGTGTACTTGTTCAAGGAGTCGAGGGCGTAGAGTCTCTGGAACAAACAAGAGGTTGGCAGGGCAGTCAGAGGGTGGTGTCAAGTCAAGTCACCTTTATTTATATAGCGCTTTTTACAATACAAATTGTTTCAAAGCAGCTTTACAGAGATAACAGGAAAACAATGTTGTAATAGTATTGTTCAATTCAAAATTAAATGTCCCCAACTAAGCAAGCCAAAAGCCAATGGCGACAAAGGCGAAGAGCGGCGAAAAAGGCAACAGTGGCAAGGAACCAAAACTCCATCAGGTGACAGAATGGAGAAAAAAAACCTTGGGAGAACCCAGGCTCAGTCGGGGGGCCAGTCCTCCTTTGGCCAACGAACGAATGAACAGTGTATGATTATGAGTTAGGCAGCATAATGTCAGGAGTCAGATGGGATCAGAACTTTCACGATATTTATCCAGTTCATCTGGTTAGGGGTTGGGTCATCCCGCCGGTGAGGAGATGAGTGTGTTGAGGTGTCCATGGGCCTTCACAGCGCTGATAATGCGTGTCGTCGTGTCCATGTGATGGTCCTTCATCAGATCTGGATATGCCCTGGATCTGGCGGTCTGCGGTAAACCTCGGGATAAACAGAGAGACTAATATTAGCGTAGACGCCATCCTTCTTATGATGTACAAAGTACATCAGGAATTATGGGAAGTGTTCCCGGTTCCGGCTGATCTAAAATATGCAGCCTAACATTGAATTATAGAAATCTATAATGTGTTATGTGTATGCTAAGCCAAAGAGATGTGTTTTTAGTCTAGATTTAAACTGACAGACTGTATCTGCTTCCCGGACCGTGTTAGGAAGATTGTTCCAAAGTTTTGGTGCTAAATAGGAAAAGGATCTACCGCCAGCAGTCGATTTTGATATTCTAGGTATTATCAACTGGCCAGAATTTTGAGATCGCAATAGACGTGAAGGACTATAATGCGTTAAGAGCTCGCTCAAGTACTGGGGAGCTAAACCATTTAGTGCTTTGTAAGTAATCAGCAATATTTTAAAATTTATACGATGTTTAATAGGCAGCCAATGCAGTGTTGACAGAACCGGGCTAATATGGTCATACTTCCTGGTTCTGGTAAGAACTCTAGCGGCTGCGTTTGAACTAGCTGTAGTTTGTTTATTAAGCGTGCAGGGCAACCACCCAGTAGAGCATTACAATAATCTAGCCTTGAGGTCATGAACGCATGAACTAATTGTTCCGCATTTGTCAGTGATAGCATATGACGTAATTTAGATATATTTTTAAGATGGAAAAATGCGGTTTTACAGATAATAGACTCGTGACTTTCAAATGAAAGATTGGTGTCAAAGAGTACACCCAGGTTCCTGACTGACGACGAAGACTTAACAGAGCAGCCATCAAGTGTTAGACAGTATTCTAGGTTATTAGGTGAGGAAGTTTTTTGTCCAATGATTAGAATCTCTGTTTTTTAAGAATTTAGTAATAGGAAATTACTGGTCATCCAATTTTTTATATCAGCTATGCATTCCGTTAATTTTGTGAATTGGTAAGTTTCGTTAGGTTTTGAAGAAATATACAGCTGAGTATCATCAGCATAACAGTGAAAGCTAATTCCATATTTCCTAATTATATCTCCTAATGGTAGCATGTACAGAGTGAAGAGCAGCGGTCCTAGTACTGAGCCTTGTGGTACGCCATACTGAACTTGTGATTGGAGAATGGCTCCAACTCCTGTGTTGGAGGCATCAACCTCTACGATGAACTGGCGTTCCGGATCTGGATGTCGTAGGATGGGAGCTGATGTGAAGAGGGTTTTGAGTTTATCGAAGGCTTGACAGGATTCTGTGGACCAGTTCAGACGGGACTTTTTGCGTTTTGTCATAGTGGTTAATGGAGCAGACACCGTGCTGAACCCTCTAACGAACCGTCGATAGAAATTGGCAAATCCTAAGAAGCGTTATAGTTCCTTCACTGTTTGTGGAAGTGGCCAATCCAGAACTGCCTTAACCTTTCTCTCGTCCATGGCTACCCCCTCCCGGCTGATAAAATATCCTAAGAAGGAGGTGCTGGTGCGATGGAACTCACATTTCTCAGCTTTGGCAAAGAGTTAGTACTGGATGAGACATTTTAGGACCTGCCGGACATGGTGGGTGTGTTCCTCCAATGAGGTGGAGTAGATTAGGATGTCGTCAATGTACACAATCACCCATCTATCCAGCATGTCCCGAAAGATGTCGTTCATGAAGGACTGGAAGACGGATGGACTGTTAGCCAGGCCGAACGGCATAACCTGGTATTCGTAGTGCCCACTAGTGGTGGAAAATGCTGTTTTCCATTCATCACCCTTGCGGATGCGGATCAGATTGTAGGCGTTGCGGAGATCCAGTTTTGTGTAGTACTTGGCCTGGCAGAGCTGTTCAAGTGCAGCAGGAACCAGGGGTAACGGGTTCCGAAACTCGACTGTGTGGTTGTTAAGTCCACGGTAATCGATGCAGGGACGTAATCCTCCATCCTTTTTCTTTACAAAGAAGAAGCCGGCTGAAGCAGGTGATGTTGAAGGTCGGATGAACCCCTTGGTCAGTTCCTCTTCGATGTACTGTTTCATGGCTTCCGACTCGGGTTGAGACAATGGAAAGATCCTTCCCTTGGGTGGCGTGGTGCCGGGAATGAGATCTATGGCGCAGTCAGTTGGGCGATGTTCAGGAAGCTGAGAAGCTCTTTCCTTGCTGAAAGCCAAGCTGAGATCTGCATATTCAGGGGGTAAGTTGATGGATTCAGGAACCGTAGTGGGGGTCTTAGACGTGGAAACCCTTGGTGCGGGGGTGTTAGGAATAGATCTGGAAATACGAGAGACTTTGGACAGGCAGAGATCTTTACAGTTGGAATCCCACTGGATGATCTGACCCTCTCCCCAGGAGATATGAGGGTTATGGGTGCGTAACCAGGGAAGACCAAGGATGATGGAGTGGTGTGGAACATGAATGACGTAGAATTGGATAGTTTCGGTGTGTAGTGAACCAATGTGCATCTTAACTGTCTCTGTGATGCGTTGAATTCTCCCCTCTCCGAGGGGTTGACCATCTAGTGCCTCCACTGCTAGGGATGAATGACAGGGAGTTAGTTTTAGTTGGCATTCAGAAGCAAATTTATCAGAGATGAAGTTCCCCGCTGCCCCCGAATCTAGTAGGGCAGTAGTGAAAATAACCTTGTCTTGGATGCGTAATTTAACAGGGAGTGTGAAGCTGGTGGATGATCAGATTTGAGGTTGGCACTCACTGATTGGGAGTTAGATGAAGGACGAACAGGGCAAGCAATCTTCATGTGCCCTGATTGACCACAGTAGAGACATAAACGATTCAGCATGCGGTGTTCGCGTTCCTCCGGAGTGAGATGTATAAACCCCAGCATGGGTTCGGCTGAATGGGTGGAGGTCAGAAAGTGGCGAGGCATTGCGTGGGCAGAGCGCTGGGAGCGGATAAGATTATCCACTGAAATGACCAAGCCAACGTACTGGTTGAAGCTCCTCCCCTCATCTCGACAGGCTAATTCGAATTGTAGATCTGTGGTCAAGCCTTTCCTGAACATGGTCTTCAGGGTGCTCTCAACCCAGTCAGTCTGAGCCGCGAGAGTGCGAAACGTTAGTGTGTACTCAGCTGCGGGTCCTCTTGCCCTGTGTAAGATTCAACAGTTGCTCGCCAGCGTCCCCTCCTTCAGTAGGATGTTCGAAAACATTGCGAAATTGTTGAAGGAAGGACCCGAAGGTGGAAAATGACAATCCATCCGGTCTCGAGACCTCTGTTGCCCACTCCAATGCTTTCCCCCTGAGTAGAAAACAGATAAAGGCTATGCGTACAGAGTCCGTTGAGTAAAGTGATGGTTGTTGGTCCATGAAGAGTGTGCATTGCAGCAGGAAACCCTTACTCTTCGTAGGCGTGCCATCGAATTTCTCAGGAAGAGCGAGTCGGGGATTATTCGAGGAGATCATTGGGGCTGGGCTGACATTTTGCGCTGGTTCAGCGGGAACATTCGGGGCTGAGGCACGGAGATGTTGAAGAGCCTTTACCAGATCTTCCGTGAGTGAAGTGAGTCGACTCAGTTGATGGTGATACAAGGCCAATTGTGACGCTTGTGCTGATAATTCAGTCGACAGTTGCATGACGGCCGCTGGATCGCTTTGTGGCGAAGTCTTCGGTAATGAACCAGCAGAATCAATGGGATCCATTTGCAGCTTTTTATTAGAATCGTCAAACAGGCAAAGATCAACACCAGCAAAGAGGGCAATGGAGAATAGGCAGAGAACAAACCAGATAACAGGCAATGGTTGGGGCAGGTCCAGTAAACAATCCAGGACAGGGTAGGCAGAGAACGATCAGAAAACGGGGTACACAGTCCAAGGTCAAAGGCAATAAACAATCCACAGGAATAAACGCTCGGTAGTGATAGCCAGGGCAAATCAAGACTTTGCACTGGTGTGGTGCGTGGAAGTGGTTTATATGTGTGTGTGTGTGAGAATGAGATGCAGGTGTGTGCGCAATCAGTCCCAAGTAAGAGGCATGATGGGATTTGGAGTTCGTACAGTTCAATATTCCGGAGATGGCTCCCTCCGGTGGTGCAGAGGAGATGGTACGGGAGCCTCTTCTGTAACACAATGGCTATTTGTGGCCACTGGTATTTTGCCTAACTGTTGGTCTTTGCTAAGCCAGTAGGCTACACTGTTGGTTCCATTTAAGGCTCTGGTAGCAACACAGCTACAACTAATAAAATTGTGTTAGATTTATAGGTACAAATTATCAACCATTGACCATATTAAATAGTATTGTGGTACTGAGGGGCCCCCAAATAAAATTCTGCTTAGGGCCCCATAAAGGCTTGGGTTGGTCCTGCCTGTCATTGAGCACACACTCCTGTCTGTCTAGCCAGACTTTGTGCAATCGAATGCTTCCTCAGAGGTCAGGTACTTATTCCCTTCCCATTGGTGGGAATCTTGAACACGAGTAAGAGAACCAACCACAAAAATTAACCTATATTAATTTATAGACATTACAAGTTTAATCGTTTGTTTAGGATTTTTGTTTGTAATGAAGTATCCTTTTTTTGCAATTATGTCACAATATTAGTCAAACCTGAACATTCATTTTTGTTCTGCATTGTATTTTTTTTTAAATTATTATGTAACAGAGAATTTTTTTTATAAATGATTGAGAATTTTTTTATAGTCTCCCACTCATTTAACATCCCGAGTTTGACTTTTTTGTCACACTGACAACCAGATATCATTCCAATTAATTTTTTGTTTGTAGAGAGAGAAAATGTCCACAAAGTCATCAAGTCTCATGCCATTTCACGAGTTCACACTTACTGATAATCAAATATATTAAAAGAGTGCATGAGTGTGCAGGAGGGTGGAGGCGAGGTGAGGTGGAGGGTGAGGCAGTGTGAATAGGCGAGTGGTGAGCCTGTGGAGGTGGGTGGGTGAGTGTGGAGGCGAGTGTGAGGAGGGGGGTGGGATGGTGTGAGGAGGTGGGTGGTGGAGGCGAGTGTGAGGAGGACAGTGGGAGGCGAGATTCGTGTGGAGGTTGGGTGGTGGAGGAGAAGTGTGAAGAGAGTTGTGAGGCGAGTGTAATTCGAGGTGAGAGGCAAATGTGTGAGGAGGTGGGGTGGAGGGGTGAGTGTGGGCAGGTGGTGGAGGCGAGTGTGAGGAGGTGAGGGGTGAGGAGGTGGGGTGGTGGAGGCAGTGTAGGAGTGGGTGGTGGAGCGAGTGTGAGGAGGGTGGTGGAGGCAGTGTGATGGTGAGTGGTGGAGGCAGTGTGAGGAGGTCGAGGTGGTGGAGCAGTGTGAGGAGGGGGTGGTGGAGGCGAGTGTGAGGGAGTGGGGTGGTGGAGGCGAGGTGGAAGGCGGTGGTGGAGGAGTGTGAGGAGGTGGTGGTGGTGGAGGCGAGTGTGAGGAGGCGGGTGGTGGAGGCGAGTGTGATAGGGAGGGTGGGAGGCGAGTGTGAGGAGTGGGTGTGGGGGAGTGGAGGCGGGTGGTGGAGGCGAGTGTGAGGAGGTGAGGGTGGTGGAGGCGAGTGTGAAGGTAGGCGGTGAGGTGGTGGAGGCGAAGTGTGAATAGGCGAGGGTGGTGGAGGCGAGTGTGAGGAGGGGGGTGGGGTGGAGGCGAGTGGTGAGATGAGGCGAGGTGGTGGAGGCGAGTGTGAGGCGAGGTGGGGGGTGGAGGCGAGTGAGTAGGAGGTGGTGGAGGCGAGTGTGAATAGGCGAGGTGGTGGAGGCGAGTGTGAGGAGGTGGGGTGGTGGAGGAGTGTGGAGGCGATGTGAGTGGAGGAGGCGGGTGGTGGAGGCGAGTGTGAGGAGGGGGGTGTGGAGGCGAGTGTGATGGATGAGCAGGGGTGGTGGAGGGTGGAGTGGTGGTGAGGCGAGGTGAGGGTGGTGCGAGGTGAGGGTGGGGTGGATGGAGGCGAGTGTGAGGAGGCGGGTGGTGGAGGGGTGGATAGGAGGGGTGGTGGAGGTGGGTGGTGAGGCGTGTGTGAGGCGAGGTGGTGGAGGCCAGTGTGAGGAGGATGGGGTGGTGGAGATGAAGAGTGGTGGAGGCGAGTGTGAGGAGGTGGGGTGGGGTGAGTGGAGGCGAGTGTGAGGAGGTGGGGTGGTGGAGGCGAGTGTGAGGAGGGGGTCGGTGGAGGCGAGTGTGAGGAGGGGGGTGGTGGAGGCGAGTGTGAGGAGGTGGGGTGGTGGAGGCGTAGGAGTGTGGGGAGTGGAGGAGGCGGGGTGGTGGAGGTGAGGAAGCGGGGTGGTGGAGGTGGGGTGGGTGGAGGCGAGTGTGAATAGGCGAGGTGGTGGAGGCGAGTGTGAGGAGGTGGGGTGGTGGAGGCGAGTGTGAATAGGCGAGGAGGCGAGGTGGTGGAGGCGAGTGTGAATAGGCGAGGAGGTGGGGTGGTGGAGGCGAGTGTGAATAGGCGAGGTGGTGGAGGCCAGTGTGAGGAGGTGGGGTGGTGGAGTTGAAGTGGTGGACGCGAGTGTGAGGAGGCGGGGTGGTGGAGGCGAGTGTGAGGAGGTGGGGTGGTGGAAGCGAGTGTGAGGAGGCGGGTCGGTGGAGGCGAGTGTGAGGAGGTGGGGTGGTGGAGGCGAGTGTGAGGAGGTGGGGTGGTGGAGGCGAGTGTGAGGAGGCGGGGTGGTGGAGGTGAGGAGGCGGGGTGGTGGAGGTGGGGTGGTGGAGGCGAGTGTGAATAGGCGAGGTGGTGGAGGCGAGTGTGAGGAGGTGGGGTGGTGGAGGCGAGTGTGAATAGGCGAGGTGGAGGCGAGTGTGAGGAGGTGGGGTGGTGGAGGCGAGTGTGAGGGAGGGGATAAGTACCTGACCTCTGAGGGCATCGGTGAATACACAGAAGAACCACAGAGGACTACAGGTGTAGTTCCAGGACTCTTTGGCCAAACGTGCGTCATATTTAGTCGATAAAACTCTTCCGCAAACTCCTCATATACACCAGTGTATCCTTGCTTATGACTCCTCCGCAAGCCTCCTCCTTACTCCTCAATCCTCGACTCCTCAATCTTCGACTCCTCACGTACCAATTCGAGAATTGAGATGTCCTTCAAGAGATGGCTGAGCTCGATCTGTTTCCGGGTCATAGGATGGAGGACGGAGGAGCGAGATGACGAGGAGGGATATTGAGAGTCTGTATGTGGAGAAAGTCCTCAGACGGAACCCAACATACTGTAAAGACGTGATGCTGAAGCAGAATCAATCTCTCTCACTGACCTTGATTCTGCAGTTGCACAACTCTTCTGAGTGCACTCCTCACTTCTACCTCAAAATGCTTTTCATTTACAGTTTTTTAACCTTTTTGGCTTTTGCAGTTGGGTCACTGTATTTACACAGTATGAAAGTGCTCAATATACAGACATTCGGTACAATACTTACAATTTATTCACCTTACTACTAAGTTATCATTACTATATTTTTTTTTACGTAATTGCACATATTTTTTTCTTTCTTGCTTGCAATATACTTTTTTTTGTAACTGCATTCTCTGGACTCTGTGTTCTCCATTTTTTGATGTAGTGACTAACGAATGATCTGTAGTGTTTGTGTATGATCTGAGAGCATTGTTTGATTTTGAGCACAGATTAAATGGTTTTGGGGCGAATGGTTTGAGTTTGTCAGAAGAGTCAGAGATTCTCTGAATGTAGTTTGAAGATTTGGTTTTGTGTTTAAGGTTTTGAGAAAGCGGGTGATGGTTCCAAGAAATGCTTTAGCAATTCAAAATTAAAACCTTTTAGCAAGCTCCTCCCCCTAGAGGGTGGTTTCATGTTTCATATTACATAATTTACTGCAGTATTTTATAATCAAATCTTTTTCTAATCTTGATAAAATGCATATCATTGAGAAGGTTTGAGACTCAAGAAGACATGATAGAAGTGATATAGTGATGCGAGGACAATCAGTTGTCCTTCATTCTCAGGTGTCTTGCGTTACGGACACTGCAGTTATTTCTGTTCACATCTGCAGTTCTGATGCAGGACTATGGCATGTTCAGCAGGTGATCAGGAACCCTGGAGTCTTATTCCAGGTGTTTTCCAGAGTCAGTAGAAAGGTCTCTTTAATGTCCTAATTTATTGTAACTGTGAGGTTTCACCTGTACACCGTAAGCAAGTTACACTACTGGAGTAATGCTCTTATTACCCCTATTCCGTCACACCCATTGGCATCAACATTAAAATAGCAGGACTAAGTAACATTTCAATAAAGTCATTTATATATGAAATTTGATAATTCCAATGAATTGTGTATCTGGACCAATCAGACACACAAAAATGATTAATTATATTTAATGAATAATACAGCAAACTCCCTATCCCAACAAAGGTCTATGAAATGTCCCCCAAAACTAACATCCCAAATGAAGCTAACACACTGGCAGAACCTGGTGTCCTGATACACATTAAGACTGATAAGACTTTTACAACCCCAAAAGGAATTTGCAGAGAGTTGTGACTCACTTAATTCTTGCTGAGGAGGAGAAATAAACCCTTTTAATTCTATATATATCCACTTGAGAAATGTATAAACATGTATCTAATTTTCCCATCTCATGATTTTCCTTTTATGTGGTTTGGCCTATGTATTCATTCTCTCTTCTAAACTCTTTTGGATTAACGTTTCAGACTGGCATACTATGGTTAACCAAACTCATACAGAGGTTGGACAATGAAACTGAAACACCTGGTTTTAGACCACAATAATTTATTAGTATGGTGTAGGGCCTCCTTTTGCGGCCAATACAGCGTCAGTTCGTCTTGGGAATGACATATACAAGTCCTGCACAGTGGTCAGAGGGATTTTAAGCCATTCTTCTTGCAGGATAGTGGCCAGGTCACGACGTGATGCTGGTGGAGGAAAATGTTTCCTGACTCGCTCCTCCAAAACACCCCAAAGTGGCTCAATAATATTTAGATCTGGTGACTGTGCAGGCCATGGGAGATGTTCAACTTCACTTTCATGTTCATCAAACCAATCTTTCACCAGTCTTGCTGTGTGTATTGGTGCATTGTCATCCTGATACACGGCACAAAACTGTGCTCTTACCCTGCTAATTGGACCTTCACAGTCTGCTCTTATTGGTTCAATGTGCAATTAATGAAGATTGGCCACCAGGCTGGTCCAATTTAGCCATGAAACCTCCCACACTAAAATGACAGGTGTTTCAGTTTCATTGTCCAACCCCTGTATGTGTGTCATGTTTAGTCTCTATAAACTCCAATCTTCGTCCCCCAGTTGTTAATTTACATTACACTTTGCTAACTTTGTGACGCCTGTATTATAAGAGTCTTGAAGATTATTTTGTTAAACACCCAATCGATTTACATGTTCGAAGGCCTGCTTGAACGAAAGGTCGTAAAGAAATTCCCTCCAAAGGGAACAACTTCTTATTGGCTCACACCCCTCCAGGGGGTGCGACATCTACATGCTTTAAAAATCACTGATCAAAACATCACGCCTCTTACTCTCTTAGTCCCTTTCTGAAATCCTGGGCCTGTATCCCTAAAGATTGTGAGAATCCTCTCAGAGAGCTCCTAACTTAACCTAAAAATTCCTTGCCAGGAGTTTTAGCTTAGAAGTGATTCCAGAACATTTTCAGTGAACTCTTGAGCAAGGAATGGATGGAAAATCCTATCTTAGTGAGGAGGTGTGGTTGACCCCGTTGCTAGGTATGAGTCATCATTTCAAAAGCCGTGATTGGTTGATCCTACAAGTTTGATGAAAATGAACTTTTGGTGATAATGAGCAAAGGATGTACCCTCAAATCAATAAACATAATTATACACTCTAATCTTATGCAGACTGTAATTGTAAATAATATTTCACATTCAAGAAAATATCTGGAAAATGAATAGTAAGCTGTAGGGGTTATAGCCTAACAGTAGAATCTAAAATATGTGAAAACTTAAGCTCATTACACCCTGTTCAAATAATGATTCATGTCTTATTTGCTCATATTAATATCCTGGCTGGCATATTTTGTACTTTCACTCCCATATGGACCCCATTGAAAACAAGATGGCCTATCTCAAGGGACTGTCCTTAATGAAGTAGAAATTGCAACGTTACAACTCAGTGTGGTCTTCACGAGGGTAACACGGCTCAGCTTATATCAATGTCTGTGATTGCTGGCTGGTCTATTTATGAAGGCTTGTTAACAAATATCCTACAAACACAGAAAATGGAGAAAAAAAGGAATCCTAACCCATTTTGTGCAGCTGGTTAGGGGAACTCCTCTTCCCTGCTCTTAGCAGATCTCGCCTTAGGAGCCCTTTTAAGCGCTAGGAATCTTGAGGAATAGCTTTTATATTAACTGGGATTTTCGTGTCACTTTTAGGGGAAATTCTAAGAAAACGTCATGACTGAGAATTTTCTTAGAATTTGGCCGCTAGGAGCCACTTTTTGCACAAAGATTCTTTAGGGATACGGGCCCTGATGTGAAGATGATGCTGAACTAGAAGTCCCTCAAGGACTCCCAAGCTTTTTCATTCACCAAAGATCCTCGGACTCACACTGGTTCTCTCTCATCAAGACCACATCAGCAAAGATCAACTGGAGCCTCAACAACTTGCATCAGGACAATTTAATTCAAATGGGCGAGACATGCAAGTATTAAACTTAGTCTCATTATTTGATACATTAGGTATCCTTACCCCTTTCTAAGAAGGGCATGTTAGAACTAAACTGATGGTTTGCTCAAGGCTGTTGATCTGATAAATTTCAAGCAATGCTATAACTTCTTGCTTTCCTGTATTCTTCTTCAGCTCTCTTATCCTCGGGAAACTGCATGCATGTATGTATGTGTGTGTTAGAGTAGTTTAAATGTTTACCTCTAGTTAATAAAGTCTTGTTCATGTCACATGTAAAAGTGTCTCAAGCTCATATACTATACAGTAAAAAGACATTTCCCATAATTTTACTACATTAAGTTAATTATATTAACTGATCCAAATATTATAAGTTCTAACAAGTTATGATTATTAATATTTCTTTAGAGCTAATTTGCTACAACTGCAATCCTGTGTTTGATCAGTACTATTGGAGATTAGTTTGGAGAAAAACACAAGGTCATACATTCAGAGCCAGACTCAAAACTCAAGAGCTAAAGATTTAAAACTATTGATTTTTTTATTGAGTTATCTCAAGTTACAATTTTGCATGTGCCAAACATGTTGAAGTATTTTAAGTATACAGTAAATGAAGAGCTGCACATTTCAACAGATGCTCAGCTGCTGTGATCCACATACACCGCAGCCTCTGGGTTTAATCGCTGTTAAAGCTCTGAATCTCCAGATCAGACAAGATGCTCCTGCAAGAGGACCAGATTACAGTCAGACTCTTGAATGTACTAATTCATCTAAAGTGTCCACGTATGTAGAGACGTACCTGTGCTGCGGCGAGAGCTCACACTCCTGCTGGACCCTCTGGATGAGTGTGTGTGTGTCGGGCAGACAGAAGCCAGCGGAGATCTTCACCAGCTCCACGGCCTGATCCACATCATCCTTCACACACGTCAGGAACCGGTTCAGCAGATCCGCACTGAACACACACACACACACACACACACACACACACACACACACACACACACACACACACACACACACACACACACACACACACGTTAGTCTGAACCAGAGACTGTATAAAATATGTTCGTAGTGTGCGTGACGTCACACATAGTGTTTCTGAAGAGCATTTTTGAAGCCTAAACTGGGCGGAGCCGGCCGTCGCCATCTTGGATAATTAAAAATGTGCAGCGAGGAGGATTAGCTGAGGTGACGCTAACAGACAAACGGCTAGTAGTGACATCAGCGGTAATCCACCTGTCACTCAAGTGGCCACGCCCTTACTTATGCAGAACTTTAAGGCTTAATATAATTTAAACAGATGAGTTATAATTTTTTTTTTTTAAAGTCACCCCCTCACAGTTTTCATGAAGTGCAAAATTAGCTTTATAGACCAAAACCACCTTTTGCACCAGACTGTAAACATGTTTTATTCTGCTGTAAAGTTGGGCATTTTAACATGAGGGTTTATGGGATTGAGTCTCTTCTGCAGCCGGTGGATGAACTGCAGTTTAATCACTTCAGTGTTGGGTTAAAGAGAAATATGAAATAAAACATTTCAGTTACAGTGCATGGGGAAAACATTGCTACATTAACTTCTAGTCAATAAACATTAGTGATTCATATTGGCACATTATAAAAATCTTGATGCTTGTGAAGCAAAATCACAAATGCCTGGAAAGGTCATGGGAAAAATGAGCGGGATCTTACCTGGGAACTCTATTGTGTGTTTTGAAGAGTTTCAGTGTCTCCCTGAATGAAGAGAAGTGAAATTAACAGATCTGAGTTTATAACTCCATTTTTCATATTACAGAATCCCATAAATGACGTTACCAGTAGAGGTGTCACTATTCCCTCAAGTCACGAGACGATATTATTGCGATACTCAAGACATGTGATTAAAGATTAACAAAAAATGTGCTGTTGATTAAAATGCTAAATTTAATATTACATTGTGTGTGTAAATGAATAGTGTTGGTCTTGGTGCTGAAACCCAAAGCACAGGACAATAGAGACACCAGAATAACAATATTCATGATTCTGAAGATGAAAATACTGAATTATTGTAGATGAATATGCTTGAACTCTTTCACTGACTAGATATATTTATAATAATGTAGGACTTTTACTGGTAACATCAGACATTTTCACACAGTAATTTTCATTTTGGGTGAACTATACACAATATATATTGATGCATATTTGTCTTGATATCTGGTGACACTCCTAGTTACCAGGCGTCCGTTCCCCGTGGCCGCGAGCAGAATAGAGGTGACGTCACTGAGAGAAGCGGCCGTCCAGCCCATCAGAACCTTCCCTCGGTCACCGGTGCTGTACATGCTCTTAATGTCCAGCGCACAGTCGGCCAGCGAGTCCTGCACCTGAGACACACACACACACACACACACACACACACACACACACACACACACACCATTACTGCAGACCCACACTGACATACACTACATGTGCAAACTCATTCATGCATTTCTCAATTAACTAAAAACAAAAAAGGCTTCCAATGACAATGCATGCAATTTTACCAAAGAAAGCAGAAGTAACACTTATATCAACCAGTGCAGATCATCTGTCAGTCACCAATACTACATTTATCTGTCATAATCATGTGTTAACAAACAAGTATTCATTACTCCAATGAGCTCATTATTTCTGCCTTAAAGTATTACATAAATAAATGCATTGCATTATTACATAAATGCATTGCATATTACATTGTTTTTTTCCCCATAAATTATTGAATTGTTTAAAACATTTTTAAGCTAACTGTGATTTGTATAAGTATGTTTCTGAAATGCATAACTTAGTTTCCTCTGATAACAGATCACTCTGAATTGTAATGTGAACAATGTGTATTATGAAAAGCACTATTCTGTAATAAATAAAAGTGATTTGAACTAGTGATTGGTTGTACCTGTGGACTGTGTGTTTCTCTGGCCATCAGTGCCAGCAGATCCTCCACCAGCTTCTGTCTGTTCGCGTGACCCAACACTTTGATATCTGTGCAACAACACATTATTGATATTGATAATGCTTTGAGTCAATGTGATGCCAGAATAAACCTGATACTGCTAAATCTAGCAGCACAAACTACACCTCTTCAGAGATCACTAAAGGCCTGATAACTATACTGGCGTTTACAGCAATGCACAATAATGTTCTGTTTATTATAAGCACTGCAGTTTAGTCATCTGTCGCTTTAAATGCTCTGGCTCTTTAAATCAGGATGCATTCTGATTGGCTGTCAATCTTTTTATCATCATCAGCTGGGAGCATCAGACCATTAAAGATATTTTAGATTATTTTAGTCAAAATTGCTGAAAATCTTGTAATATGATCTAATTACTTATCACTTTTGACCAATAGGTGGCGCTGTGACCAAACTGATGAGTAAGGTGACAACGGCGGTTTACATTACTCTGTTTTTATGTATCTCATCAGAAACGAGTGATGAAACACCAAATTAAATTAAATAAAAAATCCATTAATCTGCATTAAGTTTTTACGCTCGCTGGAGGTGCTTTGTGAAAAAGAGTTTATATGGAGATAGAAACGCATTTGCCGAATAAATTCTGACGTAGTGAACATTAAATTGTCCCACATATCTGGAAACATGTCACATGTTCCTGTGGCGAAATGCTGGAGTCTGAAGGTTTTAAAGTACCCCTGTGGTGTAAATCCAGCTTTTAATGTTGTTTATGTGTCTATGCGGTGTTTTTAATATGCTTTAAGACAAAGCATGTGTAAAATCATAAGTCGACAGCATTGCTGAGTATTTTCTGCTTAAAACTGCAGTGAACCAAAGACAGTCTCAAAAACACTGAAATCGCTGGTGTTTCTGACGTCACAAACTACAGTAACCAATCAGATCAACGTGTGATCGTCAACCAGTGGATCTCTGAGTGAGTGGAGGCGGGGCTCATTTGCATATTCATAGAACCGCACATACTTAATGAGGGAAGGGTGTCGAGTTACATTCAAGATATTTTAAGGAAATAATATTTAAATGTCATTTTGGAGATCAAAGATGAGTTTTAAGGGATACAATATTGACTACAAGGGGACTTTAAAAACTCATTCATACAAACTGCTAAATCGTCTGTAATGGGTAATATGTTGATACTTGAACTGATGGTTATAGGAAACCCCATCCACCCCTCCCTTTTCTTTTATCTAAGCTGTTTTGTACACTTTTTTATGTTGCTTTAATTTCTTTGTTTTGTATGTTTATGTGTGTGACTGTGTTAATGTGATGTGCAAACCAAATCTTCTAAGGGATAAATAAACTAAACTGGCTAATCGGCTGCTTATGCTGATGGCGTTTTATTTACTAGGTCACCAATACCAGCGTTATCCGCTCAAACAACTTGATGGAAACGGACCGAATTCGCATTTGTTTTTTTGTGAACTTTGAAAAGATTTGCTTCACATTTGGATGGAAACCCAGCTAATGACACATATTCAGGTGTTTTGATTTATGATGTTTTTTGGCCAAACTATTTAGAAGTTATAAGCAAAAATTGCCCTTTTCATATGTGCCAAAATTGTGCAGGTATTCTTAAGTCATGGTTGTCATAACACACACCAATTTTGGTCAGAACACGCTAAAGCGCTGTGGAGATAAAGCCTCACGCTCACTCTGGCTCATCACATTCCTTCATGTGATATTCAAGAACAGTTTGACGAATAAACTTGAATTCCTTCACTTTTTGTCACAATCGTCTGAAGATGATCTGGTTAAATTTTTGTAAAAATCAAATCCGTGAAAAAGTGGGTTTTTCAGAAATTCCAAAAATGGCAGGAACATTTTAATGACGGAAAGTGATGGTTCAAAGGTTATTAGCATAAATGAGTGCAACTTTGGACAGGTGGTGGCGCTAGAGGGATTGAGATAGAGACTCCAAATCTGCTGTGGTTAATGTTCAGACGGCTCTCTATCTGTGTGCCAAATTTCACAACTTTCCTACAAGTGGATCTATGGGATGCCATGGGCTCAAGAGAAGCAGCAGCAGCATTACAAGAAGTGATCAGTGTATGGCCCATAATTAATAAATCAGTCAGTCAATCACCTTTCCATATTTGCGGGATGAGCTCTAATCTGTTTTCTGTATCCAGCGCTTGGAGTAGATCCGTCATGACGTTAGAACTGGGGTAGTACACCTGAAACCAGATCAATGATGTCACATCCTGTGTGCGTTCACATGAGGCAGTGCATGAGTGTGTGTGTGTGTGTGTTACTCACTGAAGGAATCAGATTTCTGTACCACTTCATCACCACGTCAACATTCTCCATCAGACACAGAAGACTGAAGAAGCGCGCGCTGAACACACACACACACACACACGTCAACATTCTCCATCAGACACAGCAGACTGAAGAAGCGTGCGCTGAAACACACACACACACACACACACACACACACACACACACACACACACACACACACACACACACACCAGACTGAAGAAGCGCACTGGAACACACACACACACACACACACACACCAGACTGAAGAAGCGCACTGGAACACACACACACACACACACACACACACACACACACACACACACACAACACACACAAAACACACACACACACCAGACTGAAGAAGCGCACTGGAACACACACACACACACACACCAGACTGAAGAAGCGCACTGGAACACACACACACACACCAGACTGAAGAAGCGCACTGGAACACACACACACACACACACACCCCAGACTGAAACACACACACGTCAACATTCTCCATCAGACACAGCAGACTGAAGAAGCGCGCGCTGAAACACACACACACACACACACACACACACACCACACACACACACACACACACACACACACACACACACACACACACACACACACAACACACACACACACACACACACCACCAACTGAAGAAGCGCACTGACACACACACACACACACACACACACACACACACACACACACACACACACACAACACACCCAACTGAAACACACACACACACACACACACACACACACACACACACACACACACCCAGACTGAAACACACACACACACACACACACACGCACGCACTGCGCTATGAACCCCATTCATTTCAATATCTTGCGCCGCGCAAAGACGTTTTGTTAAACGAATAAAAGCGCAAGCGCAGCAGTGTGCACCATTGACATGCTCGCACACACGCCGTGGTCAAAGTTCAAAATAGTTCAACTTTTGCCGCTGCGCTCTGTGGCGATTACCAGCGCGGCCAATAGAAACGGGACATCCAAACAAACACGGAAATCAAAATGGATGAACGGCTAGTACTGTGTGTCGGAGTTTCCTGAGCTGTACGATACACCTGCTGACCGAAAGCAGGAACAACAATCAAAATAACTAACGTTATTATACTGACGTACAGAACTCCCGCTTACAGATTTTGAAAACTCCGCCTACTTTGCTCTGGCATAGGAATCACGTTGTATATGTAGAGCAACGCTGATCCCAGCGGTACGGTGACGACGACCCTACGCCGCTGTTCTGCTCTCCAGAGCGGTGACTCTCGGCGAATGCTCGATCAACATCAGCTGTCTTGTAAAAAGATGGCCGCCAACGGGTTTCGCCTCCGACTCCAAGAGCGAAATTGACACGCGAATGGATTCAATAGCCGCGTTTCCACCGCAATTGCCCGGAACTATTTGTCCCAGGAACTTTTTTTGCCCCAGACCGGTAGCCTTCTGCGTTTACAGCGCGGGTCTAAAGTACCGGGTAAACTGCGCGCGACTGCTCATTGCTTGCTTGTGACGGACAGTAGACTGTAAAAAGACAGTAATCAGTTTTGAGCGCCACATTTATAATAAATATGGAAGAGATTCACACTGTGCTGCAGTTGTTTGAGATTTATTGGTTTACTAACGAGGTCATTAACAAAACGGCAGAAAAGAGACGAGCACTGATATTAAAGCGTGTTCAGAAAGCTCGTAATGCTAACGTTAGATCTAAAATTAGACAGCGTATGTTATCAGCTATTGCGGACATGACCGTGAGACGGCTGGGACGAACGCGCAGAAAATTTGTCTCTCTTCCGCAAATACGCTTAATAAAGCCTGAATCTCGTCTTCGGTCCAGCGGCCTTTTTTATTTTTGTTAAATTCCATATTTGCAGACAGACAACTCTAACTGCATGGAACTTCATTACTGCATGGAACTTCATTACTGCATGAAGCCACGAACTGCAATAGATTCTAAAAATCGCGGAGTTATCCACTCATAATGCGGCAGCGCACAAGCCCCACCCGCGAAAGTTCCTGAACTTTGAAAAAGTACTACCTCGCAAGCAGGGACTTTCGGAGGGGGAAATATCTACCCGGAACTTCATTTAGACCCTGGTTCCTATGGTGTAAACACACCGAGTACCAGCCCAAAGTTCCTAGTTCCTGGGTAAAGTTCCTGCGGTGGAAACGCGGCTAAAGTGTTCAAGCGTATAACTAGATGCGGTAGGCGCGAATTTGTCGCGTTATTCGCGTCCAGTGTGAACGCAGAAGATGAGGCTGTGATGGAAGAGTTGATCAGGAAAGCTCTTCAATGAGTTTGCAGGAATACACTCACTAGTAGATGTTCTGCTTTACATCGTTTCCCACAAGCCTCCAGTTCTCTCCGACTCCCAGCAGCTCGTGGACCCTGTACGCCTGCTCGATGTCCTTGGTCTCGAGACACTGCAGACAGAGACACACACACACACGGTCACGCTTCATGATCATGTGGCGTATAACATAAAGCCATCGTGTGTAAGCGCACTTACGATTCTCATAGCAGTGATGAAGAACTGAGCTGGAACACAGAAGAACAGGTGTGAGTCAGCAATACTGTACACTTCTATAAACAAAGCGATACATGAGGAGGTGTAATGCTCAGGGTCAGTCCTGATACACACACTCGCGGTGTTGGGCAACGGAAAGCGCATTCGTGTGACAGGAAGTAAGTGTGCAGGACTAATCACATGTCTGATAAATGCCAGAGCGCTGGACACTGAATAATATCTCACAGCATCAGCTCTATCCTCACAGTCTGACAGATTAATGAAGGATTCGCTCTCTAAACCCCGCCTCTCCGAGAGCCTGCTCTGCTCTGATTGGTCAGATCGCCCAGTCTGTTGTGATTGTTCTACTCTGCTCTGATTGGTCAGATGACCCAGGCTGAAAATAAAAATGTGTAAATAAAGCTCTGTAAAACCTTTACTTGCATTTATGTGGGACTCTTGCAGTCTTCACGCCCACCCGAACACTTGGGCCAAAAACAGGAAATACATCATGAAAATAGACAAGTGTTCTAGTGCAAAGATTACAAGTGTGTGTATTAGGAGAGGCCCTATTGATTGTAATAAGCAGATACCATCATCAGGGTCCTGCGGGGTAAAGCTCTTCCCCGACACCTCGTACATCACTTCCTGTAGAATGTCTTTTTGGCCCTGAACTGGGGCACCTGCAGAGCAAAGCATGATGGGAAATGCATGATCATGTGTTCCTATGTAAATGTAAGCATATTTTACTAGCTCATTTATTGAGAGAATTGTTACGGTAAGACATGAAATGACCTGTTTTATAAAATATGCTGAGCACGTGACCGTAAGAGGCCAGACTGGGGTCTGAAATCAGAAGAAAAAGAAGCAATTACACACCAAAATTAATAAGCATACACCACATTATTTCTGTAGACGCAGGAATAAACGACTGATCGGACCGATGTTGAGCGCCTTCATCTCGCTGATCACAGGGAAGGCCTGAGACTTTCCCAGAGCGCCACAGCGTCTCAAAGCCTTCAGGACAGCGTTAAACGTCAGGAGGTTCGGCTTGACCTTCTGCTCCGACATCTGCTTCAGAAGATCCTACACACACACACACACACACACACACACACACACACACACACACACACACACACACACACACACACACACACACACACACACACACACACACACACACACACACACACACACACATGCTGCTCAATAAACTGGCTTTGCTGATGGGCTAGTGCTGGGCTGTATGACCAAAAATTTACATCACAGTATTTTTCAAAATTATACTGGTTTCAAGGTATATCACGGAATTCATTTTCCTGCATGACTGCATGTTAAACACATTTTCTACTGGTTGAGAGAGGGAATACTGCAGTAGATTGACTCAGAACGCCCTATTTTACTGTCATGAGTGAATATTGTAGAGAAACCCACACTAGTATTAATACAGGTCTGCAAGGCCACAGAAAATGATGCGGTTTATAAAGAGGCTCGTAAACGCTGCTTTATCAGGAAAGATAAAGAAAGATTAAAGGGGCTATGTGGCATAGGTTTTTACTTTAAAGTAACACCAGGGAGTTTTTTTGCTCTCGGGGTCCCCCCCTACAGTTGGGAAACAGTATTGTCCTCTACTACTGTCGTAAACTCTGTCATACATGCACGTGCATTTGTTGACATCCATGATAGCCCTGAACACTGTAGGAGGAGGTCACATGCAGCTGTTCTGCTAGCTTGCGTCGCGTGTGAAATGTCTTCATCCCAGGTACAGTGGCATATATTTCAGCATGTCATATGAATATCATTTCATGGGTTTTATTTTTTTGCTAACGACAAATGATCGCGATGCTCACGTTTACAAGCCAGCGTCATTATAGTAGCCTAGTCTATTGGTTACCGTTTTACTGAATCTATATGATACTTCAATGCAATGTTTGAGTGGTAGATAATAACCATATATCGTCAATATTATAATATCAAGCTATATTATTATGCGCGCCCGTGCGTATTAATGCGTAGGCTACTCTAGCACACACACGCAAGGTCTCTCGCGCTCTCCTTCTCTCTGTCGTGGGCGCGTGTAATTAATGCGTACTCTAGCACACACACGCAAGGTCTCTTGCTCTCTCTGTCGCGCGCGTATTCAACGAAACCTATAATATAAATATATATATATATATATATATATATATATATATAAAAATATATAATATTAACGAGGAAATACGGGACAAAACATGATTTTTTCCTAATAAGTCGGGACACTAAAATTAGAGTTGAAATACGGGACTGTCCCGGGAAAAACGAGACGTCTGGTCAGGTCACCCTAGCCAGTATGCAAACAATATACTTAGTAAGCATGACAGCCCGCATCGGTCAGGCACCCCTCCTCCTCCTTCAGCTCACGCTAGCGAGAAAACACTGGCCCAATTTTGATCCTTGTTCTGCCTTTAACGCGACCACTTTCTCTTTTGCTTAGCTCCGATAAAACCTTTGCTTTCTTGTTTTTCTGTGCTGCTTCGGCCATGACTATAACATTTGGCTTGCACGTCCGATGTTAAGGAAGTGGGGGTGGTGGTGGAAGTGACGTATATGCCGTAAAGCAGTCGAATTTTGAAGTTCTCTTTGTTCGCCGGTTACTACCCGAAACCCGAAGTTTAAAAGTACGATTAAAAACGCTACAGACCCCGGTCAGGCTATGGCAGACGTGTCATTCAACCTATTGTAAGTCGATGCACCATCACAAGAGACTTGGAAATATATTATGAAGGTTGAAAAGTTACCCGGTGCTGCTTTAAAAAAAATCTTTAAAGGGGTCATATAATGGTACATGCACTTTTACAAGCTGATTGTACTGAAATGTGTGTTGGCCATCCAGTGATTTTGTTTTAATCTCCTTATATGTTTCCCGCCCTGCCTCAAAATTGAGCCGTTCGTTTTTGTGACGTAGATAAAACGGACGCCCCTCCCACGATTGTTGATTGACAGCAGCGTTTCAGCACAAACCCGCCCTGAGCGCGCTGTCCTCATAGTTCGTCACTGTTTACACTGGAGCAGAATGGCGTCTAAGCGATTGTGGTGTTCTGTTCTTGGGTGTATTAAGGAACACAGCGGTCATTTTAATGTTCCTAAATCCGAACCGCTGAAGACGCAGTGGCTGAGTTTTATTTACGAAGGGAATATTCTCCACGATCAACGTCAATGCGCTCATGTTAGCGCGAATCATTTCTCAGCAGACTGCTTTATAAACGAGGAGGGTCATAAAGCTGGTTTTTCTAAGAAGCTGCTACTGTAAAAGGAATCGGTACCAACTATTCATGTTCCTGCTGCACCTCCAGAAGAAGTGAGTGTAACGTTTTATTAACCTTTAAATATTAATCTTTGCAAATCGCTTGCACGCTTCATGATGATTGTGGCTAATGTTTACACTCAGGGTGCATTATGGCATGTGTTCTATGTAACGTTACGACGTTCTCAATATAATTCATAATCCCACGTTTATAATGAACAACGCGTTATGGTTATTGTGTTATTAAAAACTGTGTACGCACAGAACAGAGGGGCGGAGTCAGCGAAGCTCATTATCATTTAAAGGCACATGCACTGAAACGGCGTGCTGAAAACAGAGCTGTTTTTGAACAGGTAAAATGAGTGTTTTATTAAAATACTAATGAGAATTTTTAATAAAAGTATATTACAAAGTTTTTATTTAGACCCTAAAGATTCATATTAACTTGTACAAAAATGGCATTATATGCCCCCTTTAAGAATGACAGCTTGACTGTCCACCACGGTCGCCTCTATAAGCCTGTAGCTCGAGTGTGTGTGGAGGAATCGGGTCCGAATTGGCACGAAAATTCACAAAATGTGACGTCACGCGCGTTCTCGTCTACTTGGGCTTACATCCGTACGGCATCCGTTAGTAAGCAGCGGCAATCGCTAGCAGTGTTTCAAATGGACTCTGCGGACGGAAAGAAGCAACCAGCCTCCAGCACAATCCAGACACACACGCAAACTCCTCGTAAGTAAAAAAAAAAAAAAAAAATCCTTGTCTAGTGCGGCCAACGAGCGTGCGCACCGAGAACGAGCATGAGACTGGCTGCAGTTTCTCTAACGGCCACTGGTGTCAGTAACGGTTAGAAATTTCAGAACTTACGCAATGCTCCTTTAAATGAAAATAACATTGAAACTTTTCTAAAGACATACACCAGTATTGCGGATTACTAAAAATTTATATCATAACAAAAATAAACCCTAGTATTGGTATGTACAGCACTGATGGAGCTTCCGGCAGCCAGTGAGAAGACAATCACACGCAAAGGGTTAAAACAAGAGCCCAGCATTAGATAACTGGGTAGATGTGACTATAGAGATTTATATGATGGTAAACATCACTGTTTTTGTTAATTTTTGAAGAATGATGATATTTTTCTGGAAAAAGTTTGAAAATGGGTTGAATTATGTGTAATAATAATTCTCATAAATCATTTGAGATTATAATAATAAGTCATTTAAGGTTGTTAAGGATGGAATTTAACTAAGACATGTTCTCTCCCTAGATGTACATGGTTACCTTTTTTATTTTTATTTTTTTTATTAATTATTTATTTTTCTTTGTTTTAATTAACTGTAAAAAGGGGGAAAATGTGTATACTTTGAAACAATTTAACAAATCTGGAGTACAATTTATATTTAAAACACATTAGGTAATTGTACATATTTGTATATGCAAAGACAGTTTGTGATTGCATGGAGCACTATATGTAAACAGAAATATACTATATGAATGATCAAAATAAACATAAAATAACCAAAAAAAAAGAAAGTGGCTTTAGTGACGTACCACTATCAGCTCCCATTTCTCATTGTATTTCTCCTGCACTTCTGGGGCCGCAGCGATCAGGGCGTTGAAGATGTGCACATCCGCTACAGGAACACAACACACATGATCTTTAATAAACTAAATCCTAGTTATTGAACAAGCATGTAAAGCATAGAGCAGGCGTCACCTGTCAGCCGGCGGTTCAGCAGGTCCGTGTAGGTGCTGAACGCTTTCGCATAAGCACCATACTGTCAAAACACACACACACACACACACACACACACACACACACACACACACACACACACCACACATCAGATTTTGGCTAATAACTGATAATTCGTTATATTTGAAAGCCGATATATTGGCCGATAAATCTGAATCCAAATTCTTATACAATTTTTGAGAGCCTGATTACAAAAACAAAAGTCACCATTAAAAGCCACGTCCCAAACACACAATTATAATGATCTCATCATAATTATACATGGCTTATATGACAGTGCTGCTCATGATGCACTTTACTGTATTTTCCTTTATTGAAGTGATTTCAATCATATTTCAAGCAATTTAAAATCCTCATGTTGATCAGTGCATCTGAAGAGTCTCAGCTGAAGGAATAATACATTATTCATCGGCTTTAATAAATCAGCCAGATTTTCTTATCGGGCCGATAACATAGAAAATGAGCATATATCTGCATGATCAGACGCTCCCGCACACGTTACCTTCACCATGCCTCGGATCAGAGCGCTGTGTGAGCGTGTGTCCGGCTCCGACAGCAGAGCAAAGATTCGCTCAGCGTTATTATTCTCTCTGTGGGGAAAAACAGACGGAGTGACCTCTAGTGACCTCTAATGACACAGCAGTGCATCTTCAACATGTACAGCTAGCATTACACAGGACCCAATAATGGGAGTTCAGGTTGAGATGAAATGGAAGTAGTGACACATGTTTTCTTCAGTATTGTGACGAACATCCGACTTAAACGGATTATAATAAAGAAAAATACTGGATGGGGACTTGGTTCCCAACCATCAACTTTGTATTGTTATGCAGACACACTACCGGTCAAGTGTTCAATGCCTAGGATTATTTTGTTTTATCATTTATTTGTGTAAAAAAAAAGTATATTATGAAGTATTTTTATACTTTGATTTTCAGCATCATTACTCAAGTCTTCAGTGTCACATGATCTTTTGTAATATTATAAATGTCTTTACTGTCACTTTTGATCAATTTGATGCTTCCTTGCTGAATAAAAGTGTGAATTTAATTTTTATTATTTTTATTATTTACCCAATCTTAGTAATGGTAGTGATCACGGTTTCTATAAAATAAGCAGCAGCACAACTGTTTTAACATTGATAATAATCATAAATGTTTCTTGATCATCATATTATAGTGATTTCTGAAGGATCATGTGACACTGAAGACTGGAGTAATGATGATAAATTCAGCTTTGATCACAGGAATAAATTACACTGTCTAATCACTCACTTCCAGGGGGTCTTGGGTAAGTCTGGGAATCTGCCTCCTCTTCCTCTTTTAGTCTGCGGTTCATCCGGGACGTCCTCCTGGGGTTTACATTCATACGGTGGAGAAAAATCACCATTACACAAGGTTTATTAAACTCAGCACTATCATCGGTTCAAGAGTACCATTTATTATTTATTTTTTATCCAAACTGATTTTACAGCTGAAGCTACGTTAAAGAGTCTAGTGTTTGGGTTCTACTAGAGCAGGTTTTCCTGATTATTTTCCTCATATTCTCATATTGTTGCAGCTCCTCTCTTCCTAGTCTATTAGTTCCTGAGCTCTGATTGGCCGGCTGGATCAGTGTGTTGTGATTGGTCGAGCGCTTCGAGT
The DNA here is from genome assembly GCA_036326025.1 of Chrosomus eos. Lineage (NCBI taxonomy): Eukaryota > Metazoa > Chordata > Actinopteri > Cypriniformes > Leuciscidae > Chrosomus > Chrosomus eos. Next base: position 37,563,933 of record CM070835.1, read on the forward strand.
GTGTTTGGGACACACTACTAACTAAGTCAACCAGGCCCGCCCCTTTATTCTCAACTGGAAACACTTTTTTTTGTGTTAAAATTTCATCAGAGGGGTCCAAGACTTTTGATTTTAGACTTTTGTTGAACTTGAACCACTAATACACACAAAAAAAAGTTGAATTGATTCGAGGGAGTTGTGGTAGAAACTTTAGAAAGTAACAAATCCTTCCCTCGCAATTCAATGTAACTCCTTTAGGAATGAATGGAATGGGAGGAATTCTTCAGGACACATAAAAACCTAAAAATGCTCACAATTCAAACTAAAAATGCTAAAACTTTACCACAAAACTTTTATAATGTCTACATGTGTATCTGAGTGCACACTGAAGAAACTGACTTTAGGACCCAGAGGAACAGCTCATCTACTCCATATAGAGATATAAGAACATCTAGAGTCATGAAATATCATCTTATATTGTTTATTTTACACAAGAGTAAGATATTTTAAGCTGATTTAAAAGGTTTATGCATGAAATTTGAAAAATTGAGAGTTATTTTAAATTGAAAGAATGTGAGGAATGGGCTTGCTTTACATTATTATGTATTTATTATAAATTGACAAAATCTACTAATTTAAATTTAAATAAAATAATCTCCAAAAAAATGCATAAAAAAAATAGAAAAATATTATCTAAATTAATTTTTTTGACCCGTAAGGGAAGGATGAATTAAATGAGGATTATTGTGACGTGTTTGTTCCCGGAAGGAAGAGTTTCAGGGAGTTCAGAAACACTGACACTGATACAGAGAAGAACTCACAGCTTTTTGCTTTTCAAAAACAGCAACACTACACACTACACACAGATGAAGAAGTGAGAACTGCAGAATAGGAGCCCTTTAAACACACGTTCTCCACTACAGCACGCGCGCAGGATCTTAAACAGAGCTGTCCGTGTGAGAGGCCTTACCGGCTCCTCCGTCCTCTGATGTGGGACGTTCTCCTGTGCGGGATCACGGTCTCCGTAGAAGCAGATCAGCTCTAACAGCTCATTGGTCAGGTCCAAAGACACTGATGTACCTGCACACAACACACTCGTCATCAGTCAGTCACACACTCACAGACTCAGACACACAGATGTGGTGTGTATCAGTCTCTCACCGGCCTGCAGCAAGTGGTCGTACAGATCCACAGAAGCTTTGACCTTCCTCAGATGAACTCTCTCTGCGAGCGCAGCTTCAGACGCCTCCTCTATCTGAGCCTCCAGAGTCTCCGGCATCAGACACTGACAACACAACACAGCAGATGCTTCACCACATCACACACACACACACACGCATGAGCAAAGCAAACCATCGCACACCAGCATGGACACTCACGGGGATATGAGGGTGTGCGTAGTCTTTCTGGAAGTAATTTGGGTATTTGTTGATGAAATATTTGGCAGCATTTCTGCCTGACTCCTGAGACAAGGAGAATAATTTCTGTGGGAGAAATAAAGAGGTCAGTGTGTTTTTCATGTAATGTGCATCTATGTTCACAACTTGCAGCATATACATTAACTCTTTCCCTGTCAGCGTAAAAAAAAAAAACCACAAAAAAACTAGCCAGCCACCAAGAGTTTATAGCCATTTTCACAAAAATTTCATCAGAATATTTTTTTGTATGAATATCTGAACATGCAATATGTTAAAATATTTATTTTTAAACATTTTATTCTAGCTTCGAGCTTTCTTTTTTATCAACACGTGGGTAACAATGTGGGTAAGTTTAATAAAAAGCAACATTTTGAGCAAAAAGCTGAGAAAATTATGTTTTTCTCAAAGTTTTCGTCCGGATGGGATTTCTGATCGATGGTCAAATCACAGACGGAGTAGATCGAGTTCATCAACACCTCAAAACTTCTGCTGGTTCCTCTTCATGGGTTCAACATTTCATTCAGTAACGTTAGCCAGATTTGATTTATGTGGCGATTGTGAACTTCTCTAATGGTTTGATAGCCAGTTCAATCTTTATGAGCTACTCACAAAGTCTAATGATGTTTTTGGAGCGAGAAATGGATCATCCTGGAATCTGTAATCTGATGCTGTAGGATCCTAGAACACACACACACACACACACACACACACACACACACACACACACACACACACAAACACACACACACACACACACACACACTGTTTACATGATATTAGATGACAAACAGGTTTATAACATGGATGTTGGAGTTGTCTGATTAACATACCCTGTTCACGGTGGATGCCAGTGCCTGTAAGACAGCCTCTTTACTCCTGATAATAATAATAAACTTTATTTATATCGCGCCTTTAAAGGAGCTTCTCAAAGCACAAAAGTAAAAATTCAAGAAAATACAAAATAATTCAACAATAGTAATTTGGTGTAATAAAAAAGAATATAGATCTGTGTGTCAATGGCATAAAAGGGATACTTAATACCTAGAGTTCATAAGAGTTGGCCAAGCAGGAATAAATAAAGACTAAAAAGTAAAAGGTCCTAAAACCGAGCCCTGAGGGATGCCAGTAGAAACTGGTCCAATATCAGACCTGTATTGTGCGTCCGGTCAAATAAGTAAATTAAATAATTAATCAAATGAATTGACTGTGTGAATTAATGAGTTATAAAAGAAACACAAGTGATATTGCATGTGTTGATCAGAACAGTACATACCATGTTTTCTTCTTTGGAATGACTATTTCTTCTAAAAATATATAATACAAATATTTATTTCTGATAAGAAAGCAGATTAATTTAACAAAGCACATGAATTCTCATATTAAAAGACAGAAATGAGTTGTCAAACCTAGTGAAGAAACAGCAGGTTGTTGGGCTGCAGCAGAATTCAGAGCAAAACTCCTGTAATCAAACCCCATAATGAGCTATTCCATTCTAATAAAACATTTATTATTCTGGTAAAACTTGAAAAGTTATTCATCATACAGCCCCTTGAAATGACCTAGAGACAACCAGTCATTTCTTTACATGCATGAAAATGACAAAAATGTCATTTTACAAAAAGGCGCAAATAAGCCTGTTCTTGTGCATTTATCTTACCTGTTAGGCCATGAATTCTGCAAATGGATGCGCAATATTCTGCTACTCTTACAAGCATGATGCCTGAGAGCTCGCGAACAGGAGGACGCCATGACACCGAGTGCGTGATCGAAAACCATCCGCTTTGACGCTTCCTTCAAAACACCAGGAAGCGCTGAAGAAATCACGGGCTGTCATTGGTCCATCCTGGTCAGTGCTGAGAAAAGTAACAGGTATCATGTGACCGGACCGTTTAAATTCTACTTCAATCGCGGTGTGGAAAATCATTTACGTTTTTATAATGACAATGAGAAAGTGTAATAACCATTGAATTAAAATAAACAGCAAAGAATTAAAAAAAATATATACATATTATTAAAGTTTCAAACTAATTTCCATTCTACCAATCATTCGTTTTCTACCGGCCGGGATATACCATCTGACCAAACAACAATAATAATAAAAACTATTCGTCATACATCCCCGTAGAATATTAATATGCAGGTGTTTTACTAGCAAATAATTAATATTGACCACTGTTCCTTTGGTCAACGTCTCTGCTTCTGTCGCTTTTTTTTTTAGCATGTTTTAGTCAAATTTACCCCTCCGTGTTATTTGGTCTCGTCCATGCGTCCAGCACGCGCTCCCACATGTTACAGCTCTACATGACGCACATGGGGAATGCAGAGAGATTTATATTCTAATGTACATAGTTTATTAAGAAAATGCAGTTTTCAAAAGAAACACCATGGAGGCGACTGGAGGGCATGTCGTTTGGCTTGTACGACTCTGAGGAATTAAGGTAATGATAACAATATACTAGCACTACTTACACAAACTAGCCGCAGATTGCATGTTACTCTAAACTAAAGACTCCAACAGTTATTACCAAAACACACAGTTTATTAACAACACATGTTGAGCTCTGTGACAACATGCCCCATATGCTGTCACGCTAAGAGTTGTTTTAAAACATTAAGTTTGGTTTGAGTCAAATATAAGCAGTAACACAATCAAAAAGCTCAATAATTAAGTAGTCCACTACTTCATAACTCACTAACTTTACACACTTTTGGAACTGAACTGGTGACACTTTTTAAATAAGGGCTCGTTTGTTGATATATTAATTGACTACATTAGTTAACATGAACTAATAATATACAGTAGTCAACATTTGAAGTGGATCAAAAAAGTTCATCAAAGTTGTCCTAAGACAAGAATGGGTATTGTTCAAAATTCACGTATAACTTTGATGAAAGGTTTTGATCCACTTCAAATGTTGATTACTGTATAATATATACTATACTTCTACAGCATGTATTAATCTACACTGAACAAAATTATAAACGCCAGACTTGTTTTTGCCCCCATTTTTCATGAGCTGAACTCAAAGATCTAAGACTTTTTCTATGTACACAAAATAGCTATTTCTCTCAAATATTGTTCACAAATCTGTCTAAATCTGTGTTAGTGAGCACTTCTCCTTTGCCGAGATAATCCATTCACGTCACGGGTGTGGCATATCAAGATGCTGATTAGACAGCATGATTATTGCACAGGTGTGCCTTAGGCTGGCCCAGCATGATTATTGCACAGGTGTGCCTTAGGCTGGCCACAATAAAAGGCCACTCTAAAAAAACTCTCTCTCTCTCTCTCTCTCTCACTCACACACACACACACACACACACACACACACACACACACACACACACACACACACACACACACACAGGAGGCTGAGTGTGAAGACGGTCACTAACCCGGAGCTGCTGGACGGTGTGGGCAGTGCGGCCCCGAATGGGCTATATGATCTGGCTCTGGGTCCCGCTGATAACAAGGAGATCTGCTCCACCTGCATGCAGGACTACGAAACCTGTCCGGGACACCTGGGCATCGTGGAGCTGCCCCTGCCCGTCTACAACCCACTCTTCTTCACCGTAAGCTCTCCGCTCACGCTGTTTATCTGGAGTTGAAGCGACGGTTCACCCAAACATGATAATTCAGCCATTAATCTCTCACTCTCATGTCCTTCTAAACCCTTGAATGAAGATCTTTTTAAAGTAACACTAAGTAGTTTTTCAACCTTCATAATATATTTCCAAGACCCTTGTGATGGTACATCGACTTAAAATAAGTTAAATGACTCGTCTGCCATAACCTGACGGGGTCTGTGTCGCTTTTACTGGCACTATGTAACTTCGGGGTTCATGTAGGAACCCGTGCACAAAAAGAACTACAAAACTCGACTGCTTTACGTCAAGCGCTACAATAGTCATTATTTCGTTTTTCTTCGTTTCTGATGTCGCAATACATCATCCTTTCATGAAATCATGTAACATACTCTACCTTGTCTGTGCACATCGTTCATTCTAAAGCCGGTGCTGGATAAACAGCGAGCGTGCGTGCGACGGTAGGCTAGATTATTTACGACAGCGGCAATGGACAATTTAGTTTCCAACCAGTAGGGCGACCGAAGAGGAAAAGCTACTTGGTGTTACTTTAATGCAATCTGAGAGATTTCTGTTCCTCCATTGACAGTCTACGCAACTACCACTTTCAAGGCTCAGAAAGGTAGTAAAGACGTCATTAAAGTAGGGGTGTAACGATTCCTTCATGTCACGATTCGATACATATCACGTAGGGCTGGGCGATAAAACGATAACGATAATTATCGCGATATAATTTTTCTCGATAAAACGATATCAAGAGGTCGATAAATGTTCGATAATGTGTATGCGTCAAAAGCGGAACGAAACTCATTTGAACCGCGCGCGCCACACGGACCGTTAATCTGCTCGGCTCAAAGTCCAAACAGTCGGCAGCGCGAGCTCACTAGAGCAGACCGCAGACGCGTTTACTCTGATCGTCTCGCTCACGAGATCCAGTGAGAAGCGCTTGAGTTCAGCGAAGGACACAAATGTCTCAGTTTAAAGGCAGATGAAACAGCGCTGACAAACAGGAGAAACACTGTGCGCAACGATACAGTCATAATCTGAATTGATACTGAATCCATTTACCATGGGTTTACTGTAACGTTAGCCTAGTAATATTAACTGCACCATGAAATGTGGGATATACATATTGAATTGTATTATATTATTAATGAAGACAATGTATAAATGACTAATGGAATATAATTACAGTATTTAATAATGTATTTAACTGTTAGACAACTACTGTTTTTCATACAAATACCATAGAAACCATAGTTACATATTGCCATGATAGTGAGGTGCTAAGTTATAGGCTATGCCTGGGTTTATCTGTGGTTATCATGATCTAAATGCATGATACTGGATGACCTGCCAATGGTTAATTTTAAAGTCCCCGTGAACCGGAAGTTGCAAACGACTTTTCTCCAGTGCTGTGACGTATTTCCGAGAGAAACGGAATACTAAATGAGGCAAAATAGTGAGCGTGGCTTTTTTTTCCAACTAGCACCTGATTGGATCTAGAAAAATGCACCTCCTCGCCATCTCTCCTTTCACACGCTGTGTGCCTGTCTAATGTCAGTTGGAGGGGCGTGATTACGGATGTTAAGCAGACACCTAAACCGTCAAGTGTACGTCATCGGGCAAGGTCCTCCAGTGCAGAGGGGAGGGGCATTTTCAGAATTTGATTAAAGATTACGAAGCCAAAAATTTTTTTTTGTGTGGATTGACTTGCATGGATGAATTGTTCACCACAAAACGATCAATTTAGGCAAACAAAGTAAGTATGGTCAATTTTGATTTCATGGGGACTTTAATAAAACTCAAAACAGTCAGAATATTACATTTTACCAAATGTACCAAATGTTTTTTTTTTTAAAACAGATGTTACTGGTTTTGTTAATGAACATACATTTAACGTAGTATTAGTTTGAGTTAGGATGCAGATTTATTGTCAACTCACAGTCAAATATGCATTTTGAGACAAAACATGTAATATTAATATTGCAGCCTGCACTGCAGTGCCAACTGTGCTGAAGAAATATTTTTCTATTCAGATATTTATTTTGTTAAGGAAAAATTACAATGTTTGAATGTTCTACCTCAGATTTGTGAAATGTTCACCTGTTTGGCAAGTGTTTGTCATGATATGTTCTGAAAATAAAGAGTAGGGCCTAGTTTAAAACCACAATTAATGCTCTGGTTTCTACAACTTTCACTTAGGAGCAAAAATCTGCCTTTAAACTTGAAAGAAATAAAAATTGGACATTTATCGTGATAATTATCGATATCGACTGATATAAAAAAAATATCGTGATATTTTTTTTTGGCCATATCGCCCAGCCCTAATATCACGATACTGAACTCACGATACCATATTACTGCGATACTCCAAGACATATGATTGAAGATTAACAAAAAATTGTTGATTAAAATGCTAAATTTGATATTACATTATGTAGTAATGGGCGATATAAACGATATGCGATATAAACGATATAAAATTGGTCTACGATAGAGATTTTAATTCTATTGCACTATCGCGATATTGCATGATGACGCAATTTTCCCGCAAAAATTTAGAGCCACGAGCTGCAACCGGCAGCAACGCATCATCATATTCGTCATCTTGAGTAAACATGCGTCTGAAAGCGAAACGGAGGAGCTGGTGAAAAAGACCGGTACAACATCCATTATTTGGATTAGGTTCGGATTTAAGCCGTCCGACGAACAGCAGCAAACTATACTCTGTAGGGGCAACAGTTCTGGCTAACACCTGTTTCACACATACTCCGTTTGCAGTTCATATGGCATATGCGGTGTGTATTTTTTCCGTACCCATGTTAACAGGCCTGCACGCGGATGCGGTGCGGCAATGCGATCGTTTCAGCACAGAGTCTGTGCTGCACGTGCTGAATTAAAGTGACAGCGCATGGCTCGTGGTCAAAATTAACACGAATTGATATGAAAATATAGTAATCTCTCCTTAAATGCATTTATACTACTATTTTTCAATCATTTTCTTTTTAACTTTAAGCTCGGGGTAATAAGCAAGGAAAACTACACAGTTAAGTTACCTCAACAACGCAACAATAATGGATATTTGTCTCTTGTGGAGGTGGAAAAACAAGTTCTTTGTGACCGCAATATTTCTTGTAAAAAAGATTTAAATGCAAAAGAAAGGGTATGGTAAGCTGTTTTTGTCAATTGTGTATGCTTTAATTTAAAATGTTTGCAATTTTAACATAAATGTAGTAAATGTAGTTGCTTTTTTAAGCTTTTTCTTTGTTAAAGTCTCTGCAGCTAGTGTACTTGGATTTTATTCATCTGCAACATTATGTTGTATAATTACAGTTTTGCATAATAAATGTTCTCAAAACTACATACGTTTCTTTTAAAACAAATAGCCTACATAGCAGTTTGACTTTCCTTATGGTCTATCTAACCTGTTCTGAAATTGTTCTATTATAATTTATATATCGCAATATATATCGTTATCGCAAGAGGCTGCAATGTATATCGCAATATGGATTTTAGGCCATATCGCCCATCCCTAACATTATGTGTGTAAATGAATAGTGTTGGTCTTGTTGCTGAAACCCAAAGCACAGGACAATAGAGACACCAGAATAACAATATTCATGATTCTGAAGATGAAAATACTGAATTATTGTAGATGAATATGCTTGAACTCTTTCACTGACTAGATATATTTATAATAATGTAGGACTTTTACTGTAACATCAGACATCTGGCATTATCAGGACATTATTATACATTATATTCAACATTATATATAGCAGTTTATTTTAGTACTGACACTAAAACTGAACTATACACATTACATATTGTCACTATCCACGATACATATTTATGCATTTTGTATTGCGATATATTGACACCCCTACATTAAAGTAACCCATGTGACTCCAGTGGTTTAATCTCAGTGTTATGAAGCGATGCGAGTGCTTTGTTTGCACAAAAAACTATTCACCAGATTATTTACAAAAAATATTAATCTCCAACACGTTCACGAGAGGTTGTCGCGTGAACGCGGGGAAAGTTGATAATTAGAAAATAAGACTTCTGAAGATACTCCATCACTTTATATGATGAACAGATTTAATTAATAATGTTCGAATGTGGATAAAAGCCTAAATTAATTCTGTTCTTCATAAAAAGTGATCGAGTCTCTTCAGAAGTCTGATTAAGCTGCTCGATTTATTTTACAATCGTTTTATGAACATTTTTGCTGAACAGACTTTTATTAGGACAGAAATCTCTGAGATTTGATGAAAAGATCTTCATTTGTGTTTCAAAGATGAGACAAAGTCTGATGAGTATAACGACATGAGGGAGAGTAAATAATGACAGAATTAACATTTTTGGATGAACTGTCCCTTTAAAAACAAAATAATTGAATTGTAATGAGATCATGATTCTGTCTGATTTAAAAAATGTGGGTAAAACTTTATTTCAATGGTCCACTTTAGACATATTCTACTGACTGTAAAGTAAATTTGCACCTTTACTCTCGTTCAAAAGTTTTGGATCTGTAAGATTTTTAATGTTTTTAAAAGAAGTCTCTAAAAATAACATTAATATTGTGAAATATTATTTCAATGTACATTATTTCAACAGCTGTTTTCTATGTGAATATAAAGTAATTTATTCCTGTGATCAAAGCTGAATTTATCATCATTACTCCAGTCTTCAGTGTCACATGATCCTTCAGAAATCACTATAATATGATGAAGAAACATTTATGATTATTATCAATCTTAAAACAGTTCTGTAAAAAAAATCTGGATTGTTTGATGAATATAAAGTTCAAAAGAACAGCAAAATGCACCACTGAGCGCCACAGGAAGTCATTTCTGCCAGTGGCCATCAAGCTTTATAATTCTTCCCTGTAAGTGTCTGACACAGGAACCATTAGTTGCTGTGCAACATCTGTTTAATCTGATCTGTTTTTAAAAATTAATGGGTAATATTCTCGTTGTTATTTATTTCCCTGTTCACTGGAACATTAGATTTAATGAATATATTTATTATAACAAATCCAAATAACGGAAATGTTTTTTATAATCTTTATAGTTGTATTATATATGTGGGCAATTGTGACAAAGAATTTCCCCCTGGGGATTAATAAAGTATTACTGAACTGAACTGAACTGAACTGAACTGATTTATCTGTTATACACTACTGTTCAAAAGTTTGGGGTCATAAGATTTTTTTAGGGGAGAAATAAAATAAATCTATACTTTTATTCATCAAGGATGCATTAAATTGATCAAAAGTGACAGTAAAGCCATTTATAAAAGATTATATTTCAGATAAACACTGTTCTTTTAAACTTTCTATTCGTCAAAGAATCCTGAAAAAAATTGTACACAACTGTTTTCAACATAAATGTGTCTTGATCATCAGATCATCATATTATAGTGATTTCTGAAGGATCATGTGACACTGAAGACTGGTGTAATGATGATAAATTCAGCTTTGATCACAGGAATAAATTACACTTTACTATATATTCACATAGAAAACAGCTGATTTACATTACAATAATATTTCACAATATTACTGTTTTTTTTTTAGTTTTTTTTTTATAAACGCAGCCTTGGTGAGCAGAAGAGACTTCTGTTAAAAACATTAAAACTCTTACTTATTCCAACCCTAACCTCACAGTCTACTACTACTCCTTTGAGAGTTAGTTACTGTACTGTATTATAGTGTATTGTATTTGTGTCATATCGTCGTCCATATGCCCTGACCTCCATCTCTCGACAGAATCTGTTCATGCTGGTCCGGGGGTCGTGCCTGCAGTGTCACCTGATCCTGTGCCCGCGGGCCGCTCTGCATCTCCTGCTGGGTCAGCTCAAGCTGCTGGATGTGGGAGCGCTGAACGAGGTGTACGAGCTCGAGCAAGTGCTCAATCAGGTCAGAAACCTCTGCGCTCTCCCCGTGAGGCCATTTACAGTCACATGAGACGCATGGGGAAATCACTCATATTTATTTGATGACATTCATTTATGACTAGGGTTAGGAATCAAAAATTGATTTTCTTGAGGTCAGGAATCGGATACTTGTTATAAAATCAAAATTTCGATTCCGCTAGTATTTCAGTATGAGTGTAAAGCATTAAAGCGATATGTGCGATGTGATAATGAGGTGATTAGTTTAATCAGGGATTTGAATAGGGAGACAAAGAAAACGTGCAGTGTTGGTGGGGCGCCAGGACAGGTTTAGGAACCACTGATCTAGAATATCATAGCAACCGCCTAGCAATCACCCAAAATACCCTAGCAACACCACAGCAACCACACAGAACACCCTAGCAACCACCCAGAGCACCCTAACAACCACCTGAACAACATGAATAAGCCTCAGCACCAGAACATCGTACAGACATGTTTGTTGGCTCGTATGCAATCGTGTACCACACCCTAGCCGAGTGGTGATTTTTGCCACTGCAAGCACCACTCACATTTTATTCTGGATATGTACATTCTAGTTTATTATTTGTTCTTTTTTAATTACTGAGTAATTACTTGTCTTTAATAATGCTTGAAATGTATATTAGTAAGACTAGTTGTTTTTCTATGGTATTTTAAACCAAAGGCAAAATATCCCTGTGTAAAGTGTTCTTTATCCTGATGATTTGTGTTTGTGATATTCAGATACAATTAAATGTTTTGCAATAAGAATTAATGTGAACGATATCTAAGTTATTTTAATATTATATATAATTATAATAATAATAATATTAATAATAATAATAATATTATTATAATATTTAATATATTAATTTATTTTACCTTATTGGAATAGAAATTAGGAATCAATAAGCATAATCTGAATCGTTAACATTGAATCGAGACCCAACCCTGTTTATGAGACGACCCAGGTGCTCATATGTTGTGCTTGTGTGTGGTCTCTCAGCTGCTGGAGGTCAGTGCTCAGCCGACCCCGATCGAGATCCAGGAAACTCTGGACGCGTTTATCAACCCCATCCTCAAAGCCAGGCCAGACAAGCAGCACACTGCTCCCGTGAGTCTCTAACCCAGCTCTACTGTTCTCTCTGTGCAATCTATACTGGCATCTTATACGTGTGTTTTGACTTCAGATCAGACATGTGTGTGAGAAGAAGATAAGCCTCATCAACAGTTTCTGGAGAATACACATGAGTGCAAGGAAATGTACGAATTGCAAGTGAGGAGCTCAACTTTTTCCTATTTTCTCTTATTTATAGACGGTTTTAACGGCAACTACATAAACAAACATTTGTGGTCCAAACTTAACTTCCGGATGAATCAATAACAACAGAGTTCATCTGTAGAAACACGCAAATTACATTAGTTAGCAAGTCTAGTCAGTATTATTTGGGACTAATAGAAGAAAACAGACGTTACTTGGCCAAACTTAAATGTGACACACTACCAGACCCGTTCAACAAAATTTTGAGGCAAACATTTTTTTCTACAGACCTGGAAAAGTAAAAAAAAAATCTAACACACACGGATGGAAATACCTGTGTCGTTTATGGGGAAATCGAGGCGGGTCAGATGCTTTCACTCCGCCTGGATCATTGCGATGAAGTTTAACTGCGTTTGTAGTCAGCGCCACATTACAAACACAGACCGGAAGTTAACTTCGGGCCAGCTCGTAACTCTGGCTACACGCGTGCGTCCGATGAAACTGTCTATAAGTGAAGCATTCTCTCTACGTTTTATGTGGAGCTGCTTTGAGAAATTGTGTGTGTGTGTGTGTGTGTGTGTGTGTGTGTGTGTGTGTGTGTGTGTGTGTGTGTGTGTGTGTGTCTTTCAGTATCAGAGTGACCGTGCGCCAAGAACACAACAGCAAACTCATCATCTCATCAATCTCACTACAGGCCAGTAAGTTCAGATCATATTCTCAAGCACTTTTTTGAAATCAGCCATAAAACATTATGCCGTATGGTAGAGTGTGGATTAGATGTTAGTCATGGCCAGGTCTGGGTTAGTATGGAAGAAAGTATGGGAATATATTTGTTTTTTTATTTTTCCCAAGTTTGTGATCATTTAGTGACCAGTTTTTTGGAAGTACTAGCTAACTACAAGTAGCGACGCTACTAACTTTACTACATCTGTCAGTATTTTAGTTGCTTTTCACCCTTAAATGCAAACCTCGGGTCTTTAGCCAAGTCACCTTTATTTATATAGCGCTTTATACAATACAGGTCTTTAGTGACCCGGGACGTCGTTCTCTACCCTCCTCTTCATTCATTTTATTAAAGTTAGACATCGACCTTCTTAGTATTCCTCAATCAATGCATTATAAACAATATAACTAGAAAATTTTTTTTATAAAAGAATGCCTGTTTTCCCATTCATTTTTTGTAAAAACATTTATAGGGTTGCTAACCCTACAACCCTTTTTTTCTGCACAACAATAGTGGAATCATTGATGACTGAATAAATGCAATTCCCCTTTATTCCACAAGGAGGCGATGTCTGATACACAATGATGAAGTGCCGTTTCACTCATAGTTACTGCAGGCAGAAAACAAAACAATAGGATGTATCATCAGAAAAACTTGAAATGGCTCAGCGATTTAAAACTGAACGCTATTATTCGCCATCACTTGATGGTGTTTCGGGTGAAGAAGCTTTCAGCGATCCAGTATTGATTTTGAAGATGTTGAAAATTATACTTTTTGTTCTTGCATTGATGTTTCATTTGTAGCAATTTTAAGATATATATTTGAGTATTTTATGTCTTTGAATATTTAAATAAAATAATACTCTGTGAAATCGCAAATGCATTACATTGTTGTTTTAAACACCGAGTCATTTACTTAAAATATTCTTCATTAACAATTATTCATTTATTTGTAATAACTATATAATATCAGTGTAAAAATAACAGTGTATCACAGTGTTTATAGCCGTGGCTAATTCGCAACACCTGTCCCAAGTTTCAGAGCGTCTTCCCCAACACTGTTTCTGACTGAATTCAAGACACGTGTTTTCATTATTCAGAACTGTTTGTCTTGATCAGAAATGAATGAGTGTGCAGTAGGGCCAAAAAAAAAAATCATATCTCAGTATTTTTGGGGGGTTGAATGACAATATACGGTATATATCTAGGAATTTTCTTATTTTTATTTGGATAAAAATTCTTTATTTAAATGAACACTTTTTTTGAAATAGGTGTTATTCACCATGTTTCATCAACAATTTGCCTGGATTAATAAATAAGAAACAAATATAGTATACAATATAATCAGGACACAGGGGCCGGCGCGTGAACTGGAGCGCGTCTCATAAATGAACCGAAACTCAGCGTATAAGATACTTGTCTCACAGACCTGAGAAGTATATCTATAGAAAGCTTGAAATGTCTAATTTTAAGCAAAACAATTTAAAACTAAAAGAAATGGTCTACTCTCTGCTTATGTAGGCTAACTCATATGAAGTGTACATTTCTCTATATAGCCGCGTTCACTGCGAAGATGGCGAGTCTGCATCTCAACTTTATCTTTGCAGCCGACACTGACATAGAAAACACTAGTTTATTAATAAACTATTCAAATGTTTCATGCATAATCATTACTTTTGCCGGTTCTTTGTGGCAAGCTTTATTTCAGGTGTTGCGTGATATCTCTGCAGCCAAGTAGCAGTGCTTCGCCTGTGCTCCCACCCCCATATAGTCCCAAGTCAATCTCTGCCTAGTAAATCGCCTAGTCTTAATCTGCACTGCTATTTTTACTCTCATTGTGAATAAGCAGGATACAAGAATTAATTTGTTTGGTTTTTTATCACTTTTACTGACGACATGCTATCCGGCAACAAAGGATTCCATTCATTATGCTAAGCTAAGCTAGCGGCGGCGCTGCCAGACTAAGACAATGCATGCACTGAGACAAAAATGTGTTTGCCCACCTCTCTAAATGTAGGGGAGACGGTGAATAACCCCTATTTCAAATACCGGTGGAGAGTTCCTTTAACACAATTATTAGATGTTAAATATTACCTGAAATATCAATGGGAAGTCTGGGAAAGTATGGAAGTGTTTTGAAATGGGAAATGTGTCCCAAACCAGTACAGTACAGTAATGCTCTTAGAAATCGTGTGAAGACGTGGTTCAGTGTGTTTGCGTTTGCTTCCAGATGAACACCAGCTGACCAAGCGTGGCTTCCTGACTCCCAGTGTGGCGCGAGAGCATATCATCAAACTCTGGGAGAACGACGGTAAGACTGGCTGAGTTTTATTACTAGAAGTCGTAATGCATATAAAGCAGGGTTTCTGAACTGGATCATTACGACGACTCTAGGTTTCTTCCTGAAGCATCTGTTATCAGGGTTCAACATGAGCGACTCGGGGTCAGACTTCAATCCTGATGCTTTCTTCCTGGATCTGCTGGTGGTTCCTCCATGCAAGTCAGTTTATGTCCTGTGTAAGATGATCATATAGTTTATTCTTCTTGCAGAGAGATCTTTAGCTGGAGGATTTTGTGTGTGTGTGTGTGTAGGTTCAGGCCTGTTAATCGATTGGGAGACCAGATGTTCACCAACGGACAGACAGTCAACCTGCAGTACGTGATAAAGGATAATTACACCATTCAGAAATTGCTCGCACTAATCGCTGCTGAGAAAAACAACGCAGAGATGGATGAGGTGAGAAGAATTTATGTTAACAAATGATTTCACAGTGAATCAGAGCAATTTAGTGTATTGCATGAATCTCTCTTTATGGATGTGGTAATTTTCAGCATAAAATGACAGCTGTGGAATTAAATATAGTCATTTTTATGATGGTTCGCACTAGGGCTGAACGATTTTGGAAAATAATCTATGCCAGGCCGTGCCAAGTTGATGCTACATCTGCAGACTGCTTTTCTCTCGCGTGTCACGTGACCAGTGTAATCGCAGCTTTTGCGGTTTAAAAATCGTGTTTCATCATATCGCGATATTATCGCAAATGCAATTAATCGTTCAGCCCTACTTCGCACTTGCATCTGATGTTCATTCATACGTAACTAACATTCATATGTAACTTACTTCTTAAAAGCGGATATTTGGGCAAATTTACAGAAAGAACATTTATGAATGAGAATGTAAAGTTGGATGTGCTTGATGTTAGAGTTATTAAAGTCCCCCTGTGGTGAAAATCCAGCTTTTAATGTAGTTTATGTGTCTATGTGGTGTTTTTAATATGCTTTAAGACAAATCATGTGTAAGTTCATAAATCGACAGCATTGCTGAGTATTTTCTCCTTAAAACGTCACAAACTACCTTGTAACCAATCAGATCAACGTGTGATAATCAACCAGTGGATCTCTGAGCTGAGTGAGTGGAGGCGGGGGTCATTTGCATATCCATAGAACCGCGCATACTAAATGAGGCAAGGGTGTCGAGATATTTTAAGACATGAAGAATTGTTTTTCAAGGAAAAAGTTTATATGTCATTTTGGTGATCAATTATGAGTTTTAAGGTATAAAATTATTGATCACAGGGGGACTTTAAGCACAAGCCATGAAAAAGTTCTCAATGTGTTGCTCGCACTGACACACACACACGCACACACACACACACGCACGCACGCACGCACGCACGCACACTGGAAGTGCCGCGCAGAAAGATGCCTCTCTCAGATAGCATACAATCCTGAATCTAGCTCACTTTAGTGGCGTATTGAGCTTGAACGGTCAGATACACACACAATTATTTCAGAATGCCCATCGTGTGATGATCAATGACGTTCTTTGATCAACAGGGTAAAATTCAGAACATCATGTGAATTTTGAAGAAATGCTTCATAAATCATTTAAATTTAAGTAATTTTCAGTGAATTTTGAGGAAATATTTTGTTTTGATTTCATTTCAGTAGTTGTGTGTGTATTTTTTAATATCAGTAAATCAGTATTGGCAATTGAAAATCCTATAATGGGCAACCAACCATCAGTTTGTCATGTGTGTTTGTATTATCGGTCGAGTCTCCTTAATTTATACAGAGCTTTAACAATCTAGAGTTTGACAGCAGCTTTACAGTGATAACAGGAGATTACAGTAACTAATCTAGAATAAAGTTATTCTCCAGATAAAGTTAGTTTTGATTGATTCACTTCTGTTGCAAAGATCATTAGTTATAGAGTGCCGAAGTTATTTTCCCCATAGACTTTTGGAAAATCGCAAAAAATAAGACCTGTGTTCAACAAAGAGTTGTGACCATTACACGTTTTGTCTATCAAGATAATCTTTACAAGTGAATCCAAAATGTATACATTTTGAAGCCTAAATAAAGCCGTCAGATATAAAATGCTAACACAATAAAATTTAAAAAACCCCAAGCAGGTTAAAACTGGTGTGTTATATGTCATAGATCAAAACGTGAAAATATTTAGAGGCTTTGTTAACCACAGACCTTATTTCAGGCGATTTAGCAAAAACCCATTCAAAAAACCCATAGACTTTAGGGCGAGGGAACCGGAAGTGCTAAAATGCTAACTCACTTCCGCGTTTCGGCCTACAAAGTGACGTCAAAACTTCGGCACTTTGTTAACTTAGGGGCTGCTAACATGACAGCGTTCTAACAGAAAACACGCTAAAACCCCTAACGCTGTTCATTTGCACAACAACAGTGTTTGGAGCTCGAGAAATCAAACCTTGAAAATACGCTCATAATACGGGATTTTTTTTCTTTTCTTTTTTCGCTTCTGCGTATCAAATGACAACAAATCTGTGTTTTTTTCAGTGTGATGAAGCCACCGAGAGCAGCGAGATCGATCAGTCCTTCTTAGTGGGCATTCCCGGAGTGACGCTCACAGACAAGCTGTACAGCACCTGGATCCGCTTGCAGAGCCACGTCAACATCGTGTTCGACAGCGACATGGACAAACTCATGACCGAGAAGTTCCCAGGCGTCCGTCAGGTCAGTGTGCGAGCCGCCGTAATGCTCCCGCTCAAGACTATCTGTCAAGTACAGCCAGGAATATAATAATGTTTGTTCTTTTTGGACGTGTCCCTCAGCTCTTGGAGAAGAAGGAGGGCTTGTTCAGGAAGCACATGATGGGAAAGCGTGTGGATTTCGCTGCACGCTCGGTCATTTGTCCTGATATGTACATCGAAACCAGTGAGATTGGAATACCAATGGTGAGTCTTCAGATTTGACCTTTTGCTAGTGTTTTTGTATGATATGTAAGGGATAATGTGTGGTCAACTGGTCATTATTGCAAAATAAACCCACTCTGGGTGGTCAGTATGTTATTCTGCCTATTGAACAGCTATTTACCTAATAGAGAAATATAGCTATAAAATATATTTACATGCTTTTCTCAGAAGACAAAATGAGTGCAGTTTACCCCGATCATCCAATTCAAGGGTAACTTTTGAACTGGATTGTGTACATGTAACACCTGTATTGTGAAACGGCTTAGTCAGTACTAAATAGGGTTGGGTATCAGTTGGGTTTTATCCAATACCAGTACCTACTCGGTATTTTGTAAATGGTTCCGGTTCTTGAACCGGTACTTAAGGAACCGAAACCGCCACACACTTTATCAAAAGTGTTATCCTTTAATTTACAGGGCCAAACTGGACACAATATTAACTTAAATCTTTAAACAATATAAATACAAGTAACATAAGGTAATAATAAATAAACCAATATAAAATCAAAATTCACATTTACATAATATCAAATAAAACAATATTGTATCAAACATTGTAATAATAGGCTACTGGAGATTAATAGAGATTACTAGCAGGGTAATCTAATCTCGACATGGCTCCAGGTTCCCAAGTTTTGTCTGCTTGAACCAGTCATGTGAGTTATCTGGTCGTTGTACTAGTTACGGCAGCGCTTTTACCAGTTTGGTATTTCGTTCCCACTGCATCTTAGCTACGCAGCTTTGAGTGAAGCTATGAAAGAGAACGTCTCTGGTTACTGGTGTAACCTGTTCTCTGAATAGCGTTCGCTGCCAAGCTCCTCGCGCTGCTGACCAGCTTCCTATTCGGCAGAGAAATCTGAGGAGCAGACACGCGCGCCAATATAATATGAGCGTCGAGGCGGCGCCCACGCCATCAGCCAATGAATTGGCATGATTCTTTATCTATTTCACACAATCGCACACGTGAAATGCAGCCAAACCTTGGTGCGGTTTGCGTAATCCCCTCGCTATCAGTTCAACAAGTGTGCCGAGTTGCAGCACTGACGTCACGCTAGTTGAACACCAGGGGGCAGTAAAAAGAAGTCCATGAAATTTCCATTCTTAAAGAGGCTATTATCCCCAAAATAAACGTAACAATAGCCTTTTTATTTGACCATTTATGACTCAAACATCTCCTGTTGAGCATACTGACACCTTGTCCGCTCACACCTATAAGCCTGTATCCTATTTTTCCTATTTTCTGTCGGGTCGGATTTTTCCCGCGCTGTCTGCGGATGTGACGTCAAGCGCGTTCATGTTAAACGTTTCAGATCACTCTGCCACCACCGCTAGTCAGCAAGTAGCCTACACTCGCAAACTTATCTCAAACAATATATGTATTTGACTGTTCTTACCTCTGTAAACATAATGTTGACCTCCTTGCAGGCAGCAGATGACTTGTGAAGTGTGCACGCACGTACGAGCGCTGCGAGAGCGAGCAGAGCAGAAAGGAAGAGCAGTTCTGTTTTTTGGCCACAGGTGTCAGTCGCGAGTTTAAATTTCAGAAAAACGCATATAGGCCCTTTAATCGGTCTCGTTACTACCGTTTACATCTGAACCGGTTCCCTATTGTAGGGCTGGGCGATATGACGATATTATCGTATATCGACGATGTCTCGCAAGTATCGCGATGTCGATTTAACAGTCTGTTTCCAGACGATAATCGTCAATATCAAAAAATGGCATAGGCTTATACTTCACATAGCCCTAGTTAAACATATTTATTCACATCATCATGCAATAACACGAATGAAATCTTGTTTATAGGCTAGTTAGTAGGATTAAGAATAGAAAATCGATTATTGATACCATTCTTAAAGCGCAAGACGAAAGAGAACACGTCTGCATGCGCGCTGTTTTCTGAGCTGCGCACTCACGTAAAGAGCCGCCTCTCACATAGTGCACGGACAAATACACAGAATTATATCTCACAATTATACTTCTAGTTAATTCATAGCATCAAATAAACATGAATAAACATCAGAAGAATTATTATTTCAACCGTGGAAAGACTTCAGTAGGTACACACCTCTTTCCAAGTTCAAATATCCCCGTAAACACAGCTGGTTTTGTCTTAAACGGTTGAGAAAGTAAAACAGCAGGCCTATGTCCACTGAATCAGTCCACTGACAGCCTACACTCGCTGCACCATTAATGTTGATCAAAGAACAAAAGAAAAAGAAAATCACTCACTGAACTTTTGTAACTTTAACTTAATATTTTATTTGCCTGTTGTTCGGCGCTGACTGCTCCAACTGCAACACGAGTCTGTGCGACCTTGAGAAGCGTTCCCTGTCAAACATCATTGTCCTTACTTTCATAATTTTGTTAAACATTTTTCTTCATATAGTCAAGTAGCCTAGGCCTGTTTTATTTTGGTTTGCAGGCTGATAAAAGTTCATCAGAAAAACAAATGGTAGAAGTAGGCTAACTTTACCCGTTTCTGAATATTAATTTAAATGTTGCACATAATAAATAGTCCTAATCAAAAAGCACAAATGTGACCATTGTAGGCTAATTAAAATAAAAATAAAAATTTCGTTATATTGCAAACGGATGAAGAAATTGCGTTTGAATAGGCTCTCTCATGCACGCGTTCGGAGTTTACAATGTTCTCCGTTAGGGAGCGTTATACTTTGCTTTAGATTAAATAAATGAATAAATAAACAAAACAAACAAAAAAATCCCCAAATATAATTTTTAATGACTTCTGTTTCTAAATAAATAAAGCAGTCATTTTTTATTTCTTAAACGCTTAAGGTGAACTTGGAACTAAAACCAAAAAGGAGGAGGAAAAAAAAACGTTTTTGCTCATGCAGAACGACAATTCGTTTTTAATTCCTAATTTTAGACAAATAACAAATATATTATAGTTTGAATACAAGTTTAAAAACAGCGCTACACATTATTTGGAAATAAAACGTAGGCCTATATCATTAAATCAGGCGATACCGTCAAATAAAAAGAGAAAATCGGACCTTAAAAAACAAATAGGCAAGACACCTAGCTATAACATCAACATGCATTCACCATTCTTACAATCACCAAATTGTTTTCTGTTCTGTTCAGTTGTAGGCCAATTTAACATTTCTCCTCGCGAAACGAAATTCGTTTCAAACACAGATGCGATAAGAACAGTGAGGAAATTATTAGCAACACTAACATAACAAGCAAAGCTAATGTTTTATGCTCGTTTAAGCTCAAACTAACCAAAGTAAAACCTTTAACGTTTCAATCATTAAATTAAACCAACTAAATCGCAGGCTATCATTATAAAGTGCAGCCAAACTCAATTGTGGTAACGTGTATTCCGTATGTGTTGTCTCCAGCGGGGCGCGTAGGGGGCGGGGCTTAGGTAGACGATATAATCGGATATCGCGATATTTTTTAAGGCGATTATCGATAAAATATTTTTTACATATCGCCCAGCCCTACCCTATTGGCACCGCGTTTCGGTACCCAACCCTAGTACTAAATAAAATGAAGATGGCTGCAAGCAGCAATTTAAGGGCCAAGCACCACAGAGGCAAAATGATGAACAAACGTAAGACCAAATGCAAAAATGAGTAAAATGCATTTGGAGACGATTTTATGCAAAATGGACAATCACTTTTAGTGTGAATTGTTTTTGACAAATAGATGGCGCTGACACCAAATTTATTTGGTGTGGTCAGTGTTGGGTGTCAATGACACACACATCAAAGGTGCGTCCCAATTCGCATCCTTATGCACTCTTACATAACATGTTTTGTAGTATAAAATACTCTGAGTAGTGTGTTATTTAGATATTCTGCAAGAGGTATTTAAACTTAAGAGAACAGATACTGAAGTCAGGTAGCTGTAATAACTCTCTTTGTCAGCATGAAATGTCCAGTTTAGTGGCTATATTACGCGTTTGATTGAATTGTGAGGTTTTTGAGAGTAGTTTGATGTGTATCCTCTAGGTTTTTGCAACGAAGTTGACGTACCCGCAGCCGGTGACGCCCTGGAACGTGAAGGAGCTGCGTCAGGCGGTGCTGAACGGGCCCGATGTGCACCCCGGGGCCTCCATGGTGATCAATGAAGACGGGTCGCGCACCATCCTCAGCAGCAGCAGCGCCACCCAGAGGGAGGCCGTGGCCAAGCAGCTGATGACCCCCAGCACCGGCCAGCACAAGATGCCCATGAAGATCGTGAGTCCGCTAGCTGTACTAGCACCAATGCTATCGGGATAGGCTTTATATGACCATTTATAAAACCGCTAGTTCCAGTCCTCGATTCTGATTGGTCAATAGCTGTGTATTATTCACGTTAAAACACGGACCGCTTCACCCAACGGTTCTATGTACTGTATCACTACACACATCCTTAGCAACCAGTCTTACCAGCGTAAACACATGTTGGTTCTCATTGATATTGTTCATTGAAGCTTATAGAGTATTGTGAGAGATCGAGTGTACCTGCATTTACAGTAGATAAAGCATTTTCCTTCAGCTCAGTCCTATATTCATAAACAAAAATCAGTTTGAATGTCCGCTGCGATATCTTGTGCTTTTAACAGTTCAGGGGTTTTCTCGTTCCTCTAGTCATGTGTCATTTGCGTCTTGCTTTTCCGTGTTCACAAGTTTAGTGCTTTCAATGTAAAAGTCTTCTCTACGACTAACTCACCATAAAGACAGTGTTTACCGTATTATCATATGTCTTGGAGTATCACAGTAATATTGTGTCGTGATATGTATCGAATCATAACATGAGGGAATCGTTACACCCTACTGTGAACGCATGTATATAGTAGTTTTGAATCCGGCTTCCCGCCGCCATTAGCATCATCTAACGCATCGAGGAATGTGTCTTCCAGGTGAACCGGCACATCAGGAACGGGGACGTGCTTCTGTTGAACCGGCAGCCCACTCTTCACCGGCCGTCGATCCAGGCCCACAGCGCTCGGATCCTGCCCGGGGAGAAGGTGCTGCGCCTGCACTACTCCAACTGCAAGGCCTACAACGCTGACTTCGACGGGGACGAGATGAACGCGCACTTCCCTCAGAGCGAGCTGGGTCGAGCCGAGGCCTACACGCTCGTGAGCACGGACCAGCAGTACCTCGTGCCCAAAGTGAGTGCGCTTCTCAGTCGAGACACCTCTGCTGCTCCTCGGCCATTTCTCAGCCAAAAACAGTCCTTCCACAATCACAAATCCAAAAATGCAGAGGTTTTTTGTGATTGTTGATTATGCGGCACGTTTTATTAAAAAATTCGATGGAATATGTGGGATATTTATGCAATTTTATGCGATGAAATTGCGGGAACTTCCAAAACTGCGGTTTGATGAAGAGAGAAAGTGATTCCCCTGTTCCCTGTTCTCACTAGGCTACTGCCTTAATGTAAAGAGTCATTTCTTATTACTTCCTATGATAAGCAAGCACACTACATCACAGAAAGTGCTGGAATATTTCAGTTCATCTTGTTTTATTTCAGATCTTAATAAACACATCAAACTTAATAAACATTGGTGAGTGAAACAAGTTCTGGAGCTTTACAAGAGGAATATGCTACAACTTCTGGAAAAATGAATAACAAAAAAAATTCATTTGTTGATGTTCACGTCGCGTAATTACGTCAATTCATAGCGTTCCCATGGCAACAGGGGAAATGGCGGCTCTTGTGTGAAGCAAACGCAACATTTATCATCTTTCTGCTGAGATATAGACGAATCCGGCCAAACTACCGGAAGTAAGCGGGCGCCATAACTGAGCTGTTGCTGGGTAGCGTTGCGCCATTGCCTCCTATTGTTTTAGTTGCAACTTGCGTCCACTGGAATAAACAGCCCGAGATTTACGACTGTCACTAACGTTACAACTTTTATAATGTCGAGTGGGAAAACATGTTCCGTTATAAATTGATCATCGGATGCCAGGCGAAGGAGAAAATACTCTTGAATACCTTTAAAACAACAGAAGGGGCGCATTGGGGCAGTAACTTCAGTAACATTACGGTTATGTCTGTTTATAATGTTTGATTTGCTTGACTGTGTCAAAACATTTGGTAATTAAATAGAATTTTATTAAGTTTAGTGACAACATGTTGCAATGTTTACATTGTACAATGACTGGTAGGATACAGTTTTTATTATTGCTTGACAAAGATTTCAATTCTATTCTTGTGATTTGATTCTGATTTTGATTCAATATTGACTAATTTGGATACATGTTTATTTTAAATTTTATTTAAAAAAATAATCTCACCTAATGCTGTAAACATAGAGGGCCCAATCTGCTGGTATTATTAAAGGTTTAAAATAACAAATTAAATTAACTATAATGCAGTTTTTTTTTATAATAACAATTATTTAATGACATAAGTAAAAAATATAATAAATATGTAATATAGTGCTCAGCAAAATCTCCTCTCTAGCTATTTTTTTCTATTCAATTAACATGATATGGTCATTAAATGGCTTTCCTGAGCTAAATGTAACGTTATGTGACATAATTGTTCTGCTGTTATATTGACCTCTTTTCATGGTTTAAAAACACTAATTGGTCGATATTATGTATACTTTCTAGCTGTACCTTACCCTTGCCTTTTGCAATGTGAAAATGAGATAAATAATGGACACAAATGAAAAACATGAATTCGTTTATTTGATTTCATTCATTTATTTATTGTTGCCAAATGGACAGATCTTTTTATAGTTTCCTCATTAGCTAACGTTAGCCTAGCTAGCTAGCTTGCCAAGCTATTTTCATAAATAATCTGTAAGATCGTTTGTACCTTCATCTGTGACTGTAGGCCACTGTCTATCATCATCAACCCAACAAGTCATTCTGCCTGGCTGTAGCTGTCATCGAGGGTGCGTTATCACGGAGGTTTGTTTACATACCGGTAACAGCTCAGTAATGGCGTCGCCACAACATGGCAGCCTACACAGAACGCTCGTCGGATTCGTGCATATGTGACTTTTTTGCAACAAATGCGGGGATTATAAAATCATGCATATTTTGTGCGGAAATCTGCAATTTATGCGGCGAAAGTGCGGCGTATTTATAAAAATGCCCCCTCATAAATATGAGGACTTTGGCTGATTATGTATTGAATTATGCGATCGGATCATCGTGTTTTTCTGGAGGGACTGGAAAAAGTTTACATTACGGTTTTGCTTTTTGGTAACACTTCACAATAAGGTTCATTAGTTAACTACATTAGTTAGCATGAATTAATAATGAACTGCACTTAAACAGCATTTATTAATGTTAATTTCAACATTTACTTATACTTTATTAAAATTTTGTTAACATTAGTTAATGCACTGTGAATATGCACAAACAATGAACAGCTGGATTTTTATTAACTAACATTAACAAATAAAGTAACAGTGTATTAACTAACATGAACTAATCAACTAATGTTAACTAATGAAGGTTGTTGTAAAGTGTTAACATTTCTTTTCTTAATTGGAATGGTACAAAACTTGGTAAAGGTTTTGTGGTGTAATTGTGTGTAATCTGTAATTGTGTGTAATCGTGTGTGATTGTGTGTACTTGTTGTCTGGTCCTGCAGGACGGGAAGCCGCTGGCTGGCCTGATCCAGGATCACATGGTGTCCGGCTCCAGCATGACCATCCGCGGGTGTTTCTTCACGCGGGATCAGTACACGGCTCTCGTCTACCGCGGCCTGACGGACAAGACCGGCCGGGTGAAGCTCCTGCGCCCCGCGCTCATCAAACCCGTGCCGCTCTGGACGGGGAAACAGGTAATCATCTGCATATCTTTAATCTCATCAGAGATGTTCACAGACACTACCAGTCAAACGCTTGGGGTCGGTAAGATTTTTTTTAATTTTTTTTTTTTTTAAAGAAGTCTCTTCTGCTCACCAAGGATGCATTTATTTGATTAAAAACCCAGTAATATTGTGAAATATTATTGTAATGTAAATCAGCTGTTTTCTATGTGAATATATAGTAAAGTGTAATTTATTCCTGTGATCAAAGCTGAATTTATCATCGTTACTCCAGTCTTCAGTGTCACATGATCCTTCAGAAATCACTATAATATGATGATCTGATGATCAAGAAACAGTTATGATTATTATCAATGTTGAAAAAAGTCGTTCAAAAGTTTGATGTAGGTACGGTTTTGTTTTTTTGTTTTTGGAGGGGAAAGAAATCAATACTTTTATTCATCAAGGATGAATTCAATTGATCAAAAGTGACAGTAATAATGTTACAAAAGCTTCTATTTCAGATAAACGCTGTTCTTTTAAACTTTTTATTCATCAAACAATCCTGAAAAAAAATTGTACACAACTGTTTTCAACATTGTTTTTTATTTATTAATTGTTTTAATAAATGCAGCCTTGGTGAGACTACCGAAAAATCTTACCGATCCAAAGCATTTGGCTGGTTGTGTGTGGTTGTGTGTGTGTGTGTGTGTGTGTGTGTGTGTGTGTGTGTGTGTGTGTGTGTGTGTGTGTGTGTGTGTGTGTGTGTGTGTGTGTGTGTGTGTGTGTGTGTGTGTGTGTGTGTGTGTGTGTGTGTGTGTGTGTGTGTGTGTGTGTGTGTCTGTGTCTGTGTGTGTTGTGCTCATGCAGCGACTCCCGATTGCATTCTTCCAGAAGCCTGAAAACTGATACTTGCATGAATACCAACATTCATTGTTGTTTCTTCAAGGTGGTGTCAACCCTTTTGCTGAACGTCATCCCAGAAAACTGCATCCCTTTAAACTTGACGGGAAAGGCGAAGATTCCCAGTAAAGCCTGGGTGAAGGAGCCTCCCAGATCTGTCCCCGGATACAGTCCCGAGTCCATGTGTGAATCCCAGGTGATTGAGGAATATAATTATATATATATAGAAACAAATCTGCTCTGTACACATGTAGTCTAAATCCCCGCTCTACATTTGTTCTTGTCCCGAAAGTCATAATTCCATCAATGCATAACTTCTGTATGGACGGGGGTATGTTGTGTGTAGCTCATTACAAGTAACTTGAGTTATGTAATCATATTACTTTTTCAAGTACCTAGTAAAGTAACGCATTACTTTTAAAATTTACAACAAAATATCTAAATTACTTTTTCAAAGAAAGTAGCACAATTTACTTTGTTTTCCCATTTATTAACTGACAGCTCTCATGTTGAGACAAATCAAAGTGCAGAGGCGTGGGTGTTGTGTGGTGTGTGTGTGTGTGTGTGTGTTGTGTGTGTGTGTGTGTGTGTGTGTGGTGTGTGTGTGTGTGTGTGTGTGTGTGTGTGTGTGTGTGTGTGTGTGTGTGTGTGTGTGTGTGTGTGTGTGTGTGGGGTTTGGGGGAACATGATAGTTATTGTAGTTCTAGACCAGGGCTCGCAAAATTTGAAAATCGCTGGTAGCCCTTCGGGCAGGCACTCTTCAGATTTTGGTAGCCCGAAATGGATTTTACTAGCCCGAATAAAAAGATAATTTTTAATGTAGAAAATTGGTTAGGAGTCAAACATCAATCAAAAACTTTTTCAAAACACAAATATCAACAATTGGATATAAAATAATCAAATTAGAATCATCAACACAAATATGCATCTGGTTTTAACTGAACTGAAATTTGTGTGACCAGTGTGGAACATGAATCAGTCTGTGGCTCAGCCTCCAATGAGGGCATAGCTGTCAACATTGAACATTGAAAATAAGGGAGATTTCTACACGATTCTTACCCACAAACTTTAAAAATAAAGCACTAATCATTAAAAGTCTAGAGTTTATAACTACATATGTGTGAGAGAGAAAGAGACAGAGACAACAAAGCCTTGTTTACATCGCGCGTCCGCACGAGCGCGGCAAAAAGGACGAGTTGGGTGCAGGGCCGGATTAACCATTAGGGCAACTGGGCACTTGCCCAGGGGCCCATGACATCTAAGGGGCCCTGGGCACCAGGGAGAGTCGGGAGTTTCCCCGGTGGACCGGTAGTGTTTCGAGGCCGCGAGGGCCGGTCTGATAAAATGCATTCATTGCAAATTCGCCATGCGCACTTGGGGCCCAAGCGAGGGGAAGAATTTTTTTTTTTTTTTACATTTTAGATAATGGAACGTATATTTGCACTAAGTGCCTGTCTTTTTAGCAAAAAGCTACAGTGGCGTAGGGCGTGAAGTGCTAGAAAGCAGCTTTTGATGCACTCGACCCGAGTTCGAATCCGCCTTTTGCCAACTCTCTTCTCCTTTTTCCCAACACATATGAGATGTAAAATGTATAACCTAACATAAAGGTCTCTAGCGTTATATTTTGCCAACGAACTAAAAACGAAACCATGATATGGCTTTGTGCCTTTATAAAACAGCACAAGACTTTAAGAATAGGCATCCTGTTTGTGCTGGGTGATTTAAAGAAAAGTGTGCAACTTTGCTCACGCGATCAGCATGGTGATCTGGTGTTTTCTCCAGATCAAGGGTTTATATCTTGCTTCATTATTACATTATTATAATAATTGTTTGCTATCCTAAAACACCATTGATAATGTAATGTAGACTGAGACTCTCATAGCTAAAAAGATGTTTGAGCCCTCTTTATTGTCCTGGTACAAAGCAATGCTTTTTCTTTGTTCAACGAGCAGTTCATGGGTTGAAGCTCTTAATTTTGATCTCTCAAAGAGCACGAGATTGATGCATTTAACCTTAAAATGTACAAAATTTTCTTTCTTGCCCCCTAGAGGCACAGAGGTCCACCCAACAAATTTTTACAAATTCCTATGGGAAAGAACGGCCATTTATGAACTTTATTCCAGCGTAGGCTACAACAAAGTTCATTTTAAGTCAGTAAAACTGTGAATGCCATATTAAAATGTCCTTGGACAAAATATACATTTGGCCTGCCTAAAAGAGGGGGCCTAACATTACAAGACAGTGTGCCCAGGGGCCTCTGAACTCTTAATCCGGCCCTGGTTGGGTGCGCAAGACCTCATTTCGCTTGGCTGTGTGCACAGCTTTTTTTGTAACGGCGCGCTCATTAACATGCAGAAGAAAATTGGATAACAATAACTTTAAAAACATGTCATGCAGCTGATTATTTTCCTTATGTCAGTGAAGAAAGTAAAGGGTCAACTGATAGGTTGATTTATGAATCATTTTCTCAGAAGCGTTCATTTAAAGCTACTAGGAAAGCTAGGTAGCCTAACTAAGTTTATTAAATTCATTCACAATATACACATTCATTATTAATCTTGTGCCCAACACATTGTTAATGTTTCTTGTCACCTCACAATGACAATAAACTAATTATTACATTACATGAATCACGTTACATAAGCCTATTTTCAGTATATTAGTTTGCCTGATTATTTTTGTCATTCGATTACCATTTATGACCTAAAAAAAAGTGTCAAATATGAAATGTTTAGTTTAGCTACTTACATCTTATCTCGCACTTGACCATAAACTGAAGCGTCAGTCACTCTGTTAATATTCGCGCTCAGCAGCGTCTGTGAACATAAAGCCCGCCTACTTTGATTTGATTGGTCATCTCAAATATTCTGACATTGACGAGCAGTGACAGACCAATGAGGCTCAGATGAACACCACACACACACACACACACACACCCTGTCCTCTGTTTCTGACGTGCTCTCTAGAGAGCTCGCGCGCCGCTGCCGATTGAAGATAAACGCGCTGAATCTGATTATAACAAGACTGAAGCAAACACGAATTTGTGTAGCTTACACTTAATCACACATTTTTAGTAGGGCGAGGCAGAAGTTTAGGGGAATTTGATTACAATATTTCAGATAGCCCGTCGGGCAGGCCGGTTATGCATTTTGGTAGCCCGAATTGAAAACACAATAGCCCCGGGACGTCGGGCAGGCGATTTTGCGAGCCCTGTAGACTAAATATGAGTGTGCATTTACTCATCTCACTTGCACAAAAAAAGATTCAATATTCCTCAAAATGAATAAAATCAGTGAAATGCAGAATCAGAATACTATGCAAACCTCCAATAACTAAATGTGTTAAACAAAACATACATTTTTATGCATTTAATCTCACTTTATTGACCAATGTACTTGCTTCTGACCTTCAATTATTCAGTTAAACCATAAGCAAAAATGACTATAGATTTGCGTCTTGGAGAAAGTTTTAAAATGATTGATTTGATTTTATAATCTGTGTGGATTAATTTAGGTTACTCATACAATCTACATGCTAAAGTGAATCAGTGTTTGCGGGGGAATTTCCCGCATTATATGAGGTAGACCTGTGGGAATTATTAATTATTATTTATTTTAATAGTTAAAGTACAATAAATGTTCAAATGTAGATTTTTTTAAAAGAATTGTTGAAATAAATCTTATTAATAAATGCAACACGTTCCCAAAGTCATGTGAAATAATCGTGTTACATAATCGTGATTTCAATACCGACCAAAATAATCGTGATTATGTTTTTTTCCATAATCGAGCGATTAACGTACAAGTAACGCATTACTTTTCTAAAAACGAAACTAAGTACTGAACACGCGTGAATCTGCATTTCCTTCAGCCTGAGGATTATTATTACGCTTTTGGTGTGAAAGGGTCTTTACATTTGCCCAAAAATATAATTTTTATTTTATAAAAAAACAAGCCCAGTCCATGTGGGGAAAAAGTAACGCAAAAGTAACGTAATGCACTACTTTTCTAAAAAAGTTCCTAAGTAACACAATTAGTTACTTTTTACGGGAATAACGCCGTATTGTAATGCATTACACAGTAGCTTTCCCCAACACTGTGCATGAGCGAGCAAACGCTGGCGTGTTTGACGGTGTTCTCCCCTCTGTGTGTGTGTGTGTGTGTGTGTGTGTGTGTGTGTGTGTGTGTGTGTGTGTGTGTGTGTGTGTGTGTGTGTGTGTGTGTGTGTGTGTGTGTGTTGTGTGTGTGTGTGTGTGTGTGTGTCAGGTGGTGATCCGCCAGGGCGAGCTCCTGATGGGCGTTCTGGATAAAGCTCAGTACGGCAGCTCCGCGTACGGCCTGGTGCACTGCTGCTACGAGCTGTACGGCGGACAGACCAGCGGGAAACTGCTCAGCTGCCTCGCGCGGCTCTTCACCGCCTTCCTGCAGCTCTACCGCGGCTTCACGCTGGGTAACGCCATGCTGGACACACACTACAGATACAGACTGGGCTGAGAGACTGCTAAAGGGAGAGTTCACCCATAAATGAATATTAACCCATGATTTACTCACCCTGAAGTCATCCTAGGTTGAAATTTTCGCATGTTAAAAAATAAATCGACCTCACGGTATGTCAATCACGCTTGCAAAGTCTACGAAACTTTTGTCTGTAATAAAAAAATTCGGATCCGGTTCGATTTTCTACGTTTTTCACATCCACAGCCAGCATTTTGAGAGGTTTTTTGACAATTCAGAGTGCGTGCGTGCACAAGCGCTCGCTGAAGAGCCTCATTGATGTTTATTTACAACATGTTTTTAAGGCGCTGATCATTGTAGCCAATCACAGACATATCTGATGAGTGCGTGAACACAACGGCCAATCAGAGGAGTTTACGAGGCATCAGCACTCAAAGCGGCACATTTTTAAAGTTTCAGTATCGATTTGGTACCGAAGTCGGTACTTTTGACAACACCACATGGCACTGCTCACTCGCCTCGCTCACACTCAGAACGAGGATCTGTGTTTAACTGTCATTTGTGTCTGACAGGTGTGGAGGACATTCTGGTCAAAGATGGAGCCAACAAACAAAGAAGGAAAATTATCCAGAAGTCAGTCTCATGCGGCTCTAAGGTACATCGTTCTCTCATTACCATCAGAACTGTGTGACCATCTAAGAAAATGTATATCTTGTTCTAGAGCTGCATGATTATTGTTAAAAGATTGATTCAAACACGCGTCGCATGCAATCTTATTTCTAAATGACAGCGATTCGGCTCGTATGTCTATTAAACCTTTAATCACAGGAACATTCAGATCTGTGTTCTGATCCAGAGAGCCGTTGTCATGTATAGATATAAAACAGCTTCACAAACAGTCTTTTCAATCTCACACTATCATGATTTCTGTCTTACATAATTCAGATTATCACAGAAGTAGTGGGATAAATGTTTATAGTTCAGATATAAACACTGATGTCAACAACAATGGTTAAAATAGAGAAAATCATCTTATGATAGTAACTTGATTCTTCAACTGAAGATTTGATCAATTACATCGTTACACCAGTAGGTGGTGACAAGTGACTATTAACCCTCTGGTGCTCTTCGCGTGTAGAAAAGTACAGATTATTTTATTTATTTATTTACCAATGAGATGTATTTACTATATTTTAGTTCAATAATGTTTTTTTAGGGGATTTTATGGTGCTAAATTATATTTTCGCTTTATTTATAATACATTTATTCACTTATTGAGCGTAGACCTGAAAATACAATTTCCAACTTAAACTGTTAATTCACTCGTATTCACGTTCACGTTTTGTGACGAAACAAAGTGGCAAAACATTTAAACATGTAGGACTAAAACAGCTCTCTCATACCTTTTCTTTAGCATTTAAATCTTTTTTTTTTTTTACAATAAATATTGTGGGTCACATAGAACTCGTTTTTCCACGTAGAGACGAGTTCTACATCCATTATGTCCCGTTGTTGAGATACTCTGTAGTTTTCCTTTTTAAGCTTAAAAGTTTAAAAGAAAATGACTGAAAAATAGCAGTATAATTTAATTAAATGCATTCATGGTGAGATTACTATATTTTCATGTCAATCCGTGTTCATTTTGACCACGAACCATGTGCTGTCACTATAATTCAGCGTGCAGTATGAATGCTCAAACTGGTTGACGATCACACGTTGATCTGATTGGTTACTGTAGTTTGTGACGTCAGAAACACCAGTGATTTCAGTGTTTCTGAGACTGTCTTTGGTTCACTGCAGTTTTAAGCAGAAAATACTCAGCAATGCTGTCGACTTATGAATTTACACAAGGTTTGTCTTAAAGCATATTAAAAACACCACATAGACACATAAACAACATTAAAAGCTGGATTTACACCACAGGGGGACTTTAAAGAAACTTTTTACATTTTTGGGTTAAATAAGACATGATGAAACGCTTCTGAATAAAGTGTCAGATATGTAAAAGATGGCAAAGCTCCTCTAACTAAACTAATTTGATCCTCTGATATCCAATATATGATGAGGGGAGACTCAAAGTATTGTGAGTTCATATTCATTGACTGTCATGTTTTAACCCAGGCTCTTCGGGCTGCGTTTAACCTTCCTGCGTCCGCCGGAGACGCCGAAGCCCGAGAGCGCTGGCAAGATGCCCATCTCAACACAGACCAGAGAGACTTCAACATGGTGGACCTGAAGTTCAAAGAGGAGGTCAATCAAGTGAACAACAACATCAACAAGGTGCACATTAATAATACAGTATCACAATGTCCTTGCTGTGGAAGTTGGGTCACTCTGTCTGAATGGGTTTGCTCTCGTTGTCAGGTTTGCATGCCGCTGGGTCTCCATCGCTCCTTCCCAGAAAACAACCTCCAGCTGATGGTGCAGTCCGGGGCCAAGGGCTCGACCGTCAATACCATGCAGGTGATGTTCCTCAGGACATCCTTAAAAATATTTTGGTTTGCAGTAACAGCAAAAAAAAGGGGGGTCGGTAGGTAGGCCTATATTTTTTTTTCAAGATTCAATGTAAAAAAAAAAAGTTAAATTTTGGTCATGGTATGAATTTAAACAAATTTGCATATCGTGACGTCACTGACTGTGTCTTCAAACCGTGCCTTCTGGCGCACCTTTGCAAACCTCATTCTGATGCAGGTTATATAGATATGTCAAAAACATTTGTATTACATTAATTCCAGCTGCATTTATTTGATTTTTTTGTGGCAAAATCAAGAAAAAAAGCAGCCACTAGAGTTCAATGAAAGTGGATATTCAGAGGTAAACAAATTAAAAGGACTTTAGAATTCACAAAATAACAGTTACTTAGATTAACATGCAGGCTTGGGAGGGTTACTTTAAAAATGTATTCCGTTACAGTTACAAATTACTTCATAAAAAAAGTATTCAGTAACGTAATCCAAGTACCACAATATGAAAGTAATGTAACTGATTACTTTTGGATTACTTCAAGGACAGATATTATTTGAAAAAAAACAAAACTTTTATTTATTAAGAATTTCACAGCCCTCAGCCCTGAATAAATATTTATGTAAAGACAGACATCGAGTGGCTACAGTATTACAGATTATTTTGT
Organism: Chrosomus eos; assembly: GCA_036326025.1. Taxonomy (NCBI): domain Eukaryota; kingdom Metazoa; phylum Chordata; class Actinopteri; order Cypriniformes; family Leuciscidae; genus Chrosomus; species Chrosomus eos. The sequence continues at coordinate 37,598,272 of CM070835.1, forward strand.
TTTATTTTTAAGTTGACAAGGACAAGGAAAAAATAAAATGGATATTTCTTCAACAGGAAAATAGAGAATGCAAACATGCTTCTTTAGGTTGGATGTCGAGTCCTTCGATAAAGAAAGTGTTTTCAGTGCTGGAAGGCACAGTTTGCACTGTACAACCATGTTGTTGGCATTTTCTTCTTTATAAACAAAATAGCAGCGGAATTTCCAAGAAATTAAAGCATTTTTACCCGTGGGCAGCATCGTTTCTAGCAGCAGTGATTGTGTCTGACAGTGATGCGCGGGTCAATGTATAAATAACCCGCACTCGACCGACGGTTTCAACTAACCCGCCCGCAACTTGGACCAAAAAAAATAAATAAAAATGTTTGCCCTTAGGAGCGCAAACTGTTCTTTTTCTGAATGCTGTATAGCCTAGTGTTATGTAGCCTAATAAAGGCTTGATTTAGGCTATTCATTTATTTCGTTTCATTTTCTTAACGATTATCTGCATGTGTTTATCCAGTCTAATCGAAGTGTGCGTCTCTCCTCCGACTTTCCCAATAAAAATCCCGCCCCCTCTCAGAAAATACATAAAACTGACATTACTGAGATATGCATTATTAAAAGTAGCCTATTAAAATGGTACAATGGCATTTTTCAGTTCAACGTGTTGGGAAATCGGGCATTTTGTCCCACGTCAGCATTTATTCAAAAGTTAATAACGCGCAACATTCAAAAGGTAAATAAGGATTTCCCACTTGTATTAGTAGGTATTTGCGGAGCTTCCACTGCCCAGTCTTCACCTTTTCTCTTGCCGTCTTCATCTCTACCTGCAGACTGAGCTCGTGCGTCATCTTCACGCCAGTTTCAGCCAATAAAGGCCTATTTCATAGAAAATTGTGTCTAGTAGCTAGGCTACTATTTAAATTAGAAAGATTTAATCTTTATTTCAAACGTATCATTAAAAATACTTGTGGAAGACTTGTAACCGCGGCTCATTTTGGATCAACCCGCGCATCACTGGTGTCTGAGGAGATTGTTGCAGAGAGCTGTTATTTTGCGCATGCACCAGCGGCGGGTGGCACTCGTGAGTCATTAATCAAGCAATGCTTAATATAGTGTTATTATGCCAAAATACAGATTTATTTTGTTTTAAATGAAACCATTGTAATCCTGAAAGTATCCCCCCTTTTTTAAAAAGTAACTATAATCTGATTACTACGTTTTTTGACGTAACTGTAACTAATTACAGTTACTGGATTTTTGTATCCTGATTACATAACGCCGTTACATGTATTCCGTTACTCCCCAACCCTGTTAACATGCAATGCAATACCTATGAGAAAACATGTTAATGTGTTACATTTAGGATGTTTACATCCATAAAACCTCATTTCAATTGTGTTACTGGTTACTAGTTTACTAGGTTATACTGTTTTACTAGCATCCAACGCTAGGTGTCAATGCAACCTACAAATGAGACACCAGTTACGCTGCTTTCGGTTGTCACTTTTGTGAAAAAAATCCTGTTTGTTTTTTGAGACAAAAGTGTTCATTTAAATCGATCGATGTCTAAAGACGTTTCCATTTTCAACGCCACATGTAGGCAAATCCACGGACAACTAACAGGCATTAGGACCAGATTAGGACGCACGTAAAGAGAGCGCGTGAGACGCGCACAAGTCAGCAATATTTCTGATGATTATTGGCGTGAAGTTTCGTTCACAATGACAAACAGGACTACAAAATTCTGGGAAAACAACACCCGCAGCCATCATTACCAAGCGCGAACCACTGACAGTGAATGGAACGAAGCGAACGTGTCTAGGCCATATGTGACGTGCGTAGCGTTATACCATAGTGTAAACATAATCATAGACGCCGCGGGTTTTTATCTAAAAGAAAGAACGTAGCATATGTAGGCTTTTTATATTCACAATACTTACTAAAATATGATTAATATTATATTATTGCATTTGTATTAGATGTTTGAAGAGTAAAAAAAACATTTGGTCGGTCTTAACGCAAGTTTACAACCGGCAAGTCGGTCGGACTAAAAGGGAAAAAAACTGTCCACTAGAGACTGGCTGCAGAAGAGACTCAATCCCATAAACCCTCATGTTAAAATGCCCAACTTTACAGCAGAATAAAACATGTTTACAGTCTGGTGCAAAAAGTAGTTTTGGTCTATAAAGCTAATTTTGCCCTTCATGAAAACTGTGAGGGGGGTTAATTTTTTAATAACTCATCCGTTTAAATGATGTTAAGCCTTAAAGTTCTGCATAATTAGGGGCGTGGGCACTTGAGTGACAGGTGGATTACCGCTGATGTCACTACTGCTGATGTTTGTCTGTTAGCGTCACCTCAGCTAATCCGCCTCGCTGGACGTTTTCGGCTATCCAAGATCCAGATCTTGGCACTCAGGAGATTGATAGAGGAGGTGAGGAAGGACAACCTGACTGCAGTCTTATGTTTCATCGACTTCAAAAAGGCATTTGACTCGATTCACCGAGGCATGATGGTGAAGATCCTGAAGGCATACAGAATTCCTCCGAACCTACTCTGGGCAATAGAGTCCATGTACTCAGGAACAAGGGCCAGGGTGGTGACTCCAGATGGCAACAGCGAGGAGTTTGACATCCTGGCTGGAGTTATGCAAGGGGATACATAAGCCCCCTTCCTCTTCATCATAGTCCTTGATTATGCGCTCAAGAAGGCAATCAGTGGGTGAGAGCAGGAACTTGGCTTCACGTAGACACCAAGGAAGTCAAGTCGGCACCCGGCAGTAGTCTTGACAGACCTTGACTATGCGGATGACATCAGTTTACTCTCCAATAACATGGAACAAGCTCAGGAACTACTACACAGGGTGGAGCTAGAGTGCACTAAGGTTGGCCTTAGGGTAAATGCAAAGAAAACTGAGGCCATGACCTACAACGTACCACCGGAACATCAACCTCTGATAACAGTAGGAGACACTGTGCTGAAAGAAGTTGAGGACTTTAAGTACCTGGGCGCATGGGTCAACTCAACTGAGCAAGATCTAAAAGTGAGGAAGGCACTTGCATGGAGGGCCCTGAACGGCATGAACAGTGTATGGAACTCCAACCTCTCCCGCCAAATCAAGCTCAGCTTCTTCTACGCGACGGTAGAGTCTGTTCTCCTCTATGGCAGTGAATGCTGGACCCTGAATCCAACCCTAGAGAAGTCCCTGGACGGGTGCTACACCAGGATGCTGCGTGCAGTGCTTGATATCAGTAAGAGTGTGCATGTAACCAACAAAATCCTGTATGAGGGAGTATCAAGAGTGAGCAACAAGATTGCTGTGAGGAGAATGAGACTTGCAGGACATTGCCGAAGGCATCGAGAGCTGCCAGCCAGCAAGCTGGTGCAATGGGAACCAACACATGGCCATCGGTCAAGAGGACGTCCCACGCTAACATACGTGGACATACTCAAGAGGGATACGGGAGCCCAGAGCACCAACGAACTGGCCGGATGCATGGAGAATCGGGATGCCTGGAGGCAACGATGGAAGACTCCACATTTCAATGATGCTCTGATCGATCGGCTGATAATCGTGTTATACAGTGCTATGCATAAGTTTAGACACCCATGCTAAAGTTGACTAAAAAGAGGAATAAAAAATCATCTTTTGGAAATTGACCTTAATGCCTTAATTTAAAAAATTAGGAAAAATCCAACCTTTAAGGACACCAATTTTCTTTGTGAATGAATAATGTATCGTAAATAAATAAATGTTCTTCCTTAAAATACAGGGTGCATAAGTTTGGACACCCCTATGTTAAATTCCCATAGAGGCAGGCAGATTTTAATTTTTAAAGGCCCGTTACTTCATGGATCCAGGATACTATACATCCTGATAAAGTTCCCTTGGCCTTTGGAATTAAAATAGCCCCACATCATCACATAGCCTTCGCCATACCTAGAGATTGGCATGGCGTACTTTCCATAAGATCATCTCTCAATGCATTTGGCTATAGCAATTAGGCTAACTGAAATAAAACCATGCCAATCTCTAGGTATGGCGAAGGCTATGTGATGATGTGGGGCTATTTTAATTCCAAAGGCCAAGGGAACTTTATCAGGATGCATAGAATCCTGGATCCATGAAGTAACTGGCCTTTAAAAATAAAAATCTGCCTGCCTCTATGGGAATTTAACATAGGGGTGTCCAAACTTATGCACCCCGTATTTTAAGGAAGAACATTTATTTATTTACGATACATTATTCATTCACAAAGAAAATTGGTGTCCTTAAAGGTTGGATTTTTCCTAATTTTTTAAATTAAGGCATTAAGGTCAATTTCCAAAAGATGATTTTTTATTCCTCTTTTTAGTCAACTTTAGTATGGGTGTCTAAACTTATGCATAGCACTGTATATTTTGACCGGAGTAGATCAGATAGCACAAGACAATTTTTCTATGCGCAGCTAAAATTGCTTCTATACATTCACCAAAAAGACTCACGTAAACTCACAGAGTGACTCACGGCAGTATAGATTTACTAGTATTTGCACAATAGTCTTTTTATTGCCTTTTTTTAAACAACATTATCGTCGTATCCATATCAATCAACCTCTAATTCATATGTCTTGATGTACAGTATCAGTCAATTAACCAATTTCTATACATATACTCAATATATACATTGAGTAAAATATGTCTTAAGTATTTTAAACTTGCCATTACTGTGTTTTTCAGCCTGTTCAAGTAAATTAATCTGAGATACAAGATTTATTCTGTGATTTTATTGGTTCTGAATGGACGTACAGTATTCATTTAGTTTGTGCATGTCTAAAAAAAAAAATTATTTGATTTTAAAACTCTGCAGACGCCTTGTTTGATCCCTGATTGGTATTGTCCAATTAGTTACAGCAGATGTTTTTGTTGTGATCGTCTGACCCATGTTCCTGTGTATGTGCAGATCTCCTGTTTACTGGGTCAGATTGAGCTGGAGGGCCGCCGGCCACCACTGATGCCTTCTGGGAAATCCCTGCCCTGCTTTCAGCCCTATGAACCACAGCCGCGCTCCGGAGGATTTGTGACCGGCAGATTCCTGACAGGGATCAAACCTCAGGTGCGTTCAGATCGGGTTACGTCCCGCATGAGTCTAGGGTACAGCCGCACGCAGCAGAAATAATCATATTTTAAGAGTCCTGCCAACAGCACCTCAAGCAAACAAAATATCAAAAGTGCATAGCAAAAACGTTTTTTCATTGGGTCGTTTAATGTGCAGGCAAACAAACAACAACAAATGTAATTCTGTTTTTCTGATGCCAGACTTTTATTTTGATTATGTTTTTATTTCACTCCGGTGAGCCTCTAGCCCCGTTTTCCCCTTTATTTATTTTTTTTCTTCTTTATTTTTTTAGGTCAAATTCCTAAAAAATAATTATTGTGTCACAGTTTAATAACCATAGAAAAATGTGGGTCCCATGACCAAATCAGTTGAGAACCAGTCTTACATTGAAATCTGTTTGTTTTTTTGCTAAAATTGGCTCAGACGATCACTGGACTGAGTCACACAGAAATGTTGCTATTCCTTTTTGTTCCAAAGTTATTCCAAAAGTGTTTGTGATGTTGATAGTTGACCCAAAATTAGATTACATGCTGTATCTCAGCCAAACTTTGATCAATTGATATGAAACCCGGTATTCTTCATCTGAAAATCTCAAAATATAGTTTTTTAGCCACTGTATGTAGAAAAATGAAATGGAAAACATGTAAATGGTGTCTCTCTTTCTATTTTCAGGAGTTCTTTTTCCATTGCATGGCTGGTCGTGAGGGACTCGTGGACACAGCTGTCAAAACCAGTCGATCTGGTTATCTGCAGAGGTAGGTCTGGGTCTAACTGAGCCGCTTCTGCTGCTTCACACTCTTCTGTCGGGAGATCTGAAGTGCTGCTGTGTTTCAGGTGTGTGATCAAGCATCTGGAAGGTCTGGTGGTCCAGTATGATCTGACTGTGCGGGACAGTGATGGAAGTGTGGTCCAGTTTCTTTACGGAGAAGACGGGCTCGACGTCCCAAGATCCAGTTCCTACAGCCGCGCCAGTTCCCTTTCATCAAAGACAACTACGAGGTGACGTACACCGACATGTTTCTGCACCGACCGCTACTCCTGTACAGTAGAGTAGTGCGCAGCTCAGACAAACTTCAGATGCTGTTATTCTATATTAAAGAACAATAGGATACAGGAGAAGGAAGTTCAACACTCTTAATATTTAACCAAAATCATTGATCAAAGTTAGATCATTGAAGGTCAGCAGCAAAGACATTTGTTAATAAAGTGAGATTAAATACATAAAGTATATTTGTGTAATTTAATATAGTTAATTATACAAGTTTTGCATAAAATTCTGAGATTGTATTTTACTGTTTTTATTCATTGAGGATTACTGAATGTTTTGGTGCAACTGAGATGAGTTCATGCATGTCCACATTTAGTCAAGAACTAAAATATCCATCATGTTCACACACACTAGGGGTGGAACGGTACATGTATTCGTATCGAACCGAAACGGTACGGGCGTCACGGTTCGGTGCACGAATTTGCACGGAGAATACACGGTACAAAAAAAAAACTCTTAAATAGCGATAAATTTCGTTCTATTCGCTTTTGGTGTGACTGTGAACGCAGCATAATGAACAGGCTGCGATCAAGATTGCAATGTTGGAGTGTGTGTGTGTGTGCGTGCGAGAGAGAGAGAGGCGCGATGAACACCGTGATAAACAGTGTGTGTGTGTGTGTGTGTGTGTGTGTGTGTGCGCGCGTGTGTGTGAGAGAGAGAGAGAGAGAGAGAGAGAGGGAGGGAGGGAGGGAGGGAGGGGGGTTTAGGGGGCGCGAATCGCGCGATCGAAGTGTGTGTGTGTGTGTGTGTGTGTGTGTGTGTGTGTGTGTGTGTGTGTGTGTGTGTGTGTGTGTGTGTTTAGGGGTGGGCGATATATCGTTTAGACGATAATATCCAAATTGTTGTCTGGACGATATGCAAAATTGGAATATCGAATATTTCATAATTTGTACAATCCAACCCCCCAAACATGAAAAGAGCTGAAGGAAGTTAAAGAGAAAACAAAAAACTAAGGCGGCCGCCTAAGCAACTCACGCCTGCCGCCTATACGTTGGCAAAAAAAATTATATGAGCGATAACCGCCGTGTTACTGTTTTGAGGACAACCAGCACGTCATTCGGGCATTAGCACTCCGGGTGTTAAAGGAAATCCTTAACAGGCAGCCGTTCGCAAGCGCAAGCGGCTCGTGACAGAACATAGACTGACTGAACGACACTTCAATTGAAGTTGAAAATCTCAAATGAAGATTGCTGAACTCCAGCTTACTTGTCTGTGTTCATCCGCGCTTCTTCAGCAGTGTAGAGAGCGCGCATGGTTGCTGATCTCCGGCAGTGTTTTTAATGTTGATGCAATGTTTACCGAATATCCACACACGATTTCACACATTGACAGTGACATTGATTTTATACAACAGTTAAAAAAACAAAACAAAAGGGTAACATTAAGTGATTTACTAAATTTAAAACAGTATACTCAGGCTTATTGCTCTATTTTTGCAACGGAATCTGTGGCTTTGAACGAACCGTGCGATTCAATGAATGACTCGATAACTCACACACATAAAGACAATGAGTTACCGCCACCTACTGGCGATTTTATTATAATATTTGTATTAATATTAAACGATTTTTAACATTGCCTATTTAGTGAACATTGTTTTTATTTAAGGAATTATTTATTTTTTAAAGGTATTACAAAGGTAAAAAATGAAATGGAAAAATTTATTAAAGGGGGCAAAATATTGTCTCTTAATGGAAAAGCTGTGCCTGCAGTCTAAGTGGAAGAGGGGTACGGCACTCTAAAACATTGGAGAACCACTGAACTAAGGAAAAGGGATATGTAGAATTGCACAAGTGCTACTGCTAAAGAGTGCAATGTCAATAATTTCTCATAATCTTAATTGAATTGGTCTAGAGAGAATAATTATTATTACATTTTCTCTACTAGATATAAGACTCAAGTTTCAGTATTTGTCTTAATTTGTGTCAGGAGTTATGCAATACCCCCCCGCCCCCCGCAAAAATATCGTCTGAATATCGTTATCGAGATATTGAAAAAAAATATCGAGATATTCATTTTTGTCAATATCGCCCACCCCTAGTGTGTGTGTGTGTGTGTGTGTGTGTGTGTTGTGCAGGGGTTAAAGTGGGCCGGAACGGACCGGAACGACGTTCCGGCACCTCAGATAAATTAATAAATAAATAGATTAATTAATCTCAACGAATCTCGCTGGTCCCGATGGACCAACCTCCCTTCCTCCCCGCTGAAGGCGCGCGATTACAAGTGCGTGAAATGCACTCACAGTGGTTGAGCGCGGTAAAGTTAGTTTTAGTTTCGATATTTCGCCGGACATTTGTTTTCCCTAGCCACTGTTTTATAGGGTCGGCAGTCTTACAAATATATCAATAGCAGGATTAGTTTTAACATTATGTAACCATTGTATATCGACATTAAATATTCGTTCAAAATCACCTACTTGCATTAATGTTGCATGTTTATACATGAGAATGCTTTGACGCGCTTCCACAGCGCATGACGAGGGAACGTCTGCCAATTACACCAACTGCGTTAAACGTAGCCTATAATTTGTATTATTTAAAATTACGAAGCTTGTAGAAGGTTCCTACTAACCTGGAAGCCTTGAGTAAATTAACTTATCTAAGAAAATGTTTCATAAAACATAAATATCAGTTGAGCCTATATGTTTACTTTCTTCACTGACACAGACGGAAATGAAAAGACTATCAGTCAAAATTCAGCTTTAGGAGGGGAAGAAATAGGGCAGGATAAGGAGACTGAGAGAAAAAGAACGATGGAGATGAGGAGAGCCGGTGTTGACAAATAATTTAATTTAAAAAAAAAAATTTGGGCCTTCAAAAGCCTTATATTGCACATTTGTAGGTCAGAGAAATCCAAATTTTCTCGGGGGAGCATGCCCCCGAACCTCCCTAGCTACCTTACATTTTAATGCACATGTCTGTGGTTGGGGCTGTGGCTACAGTGCCAAGGCTCAATTTTTGTCCCAGTGTTCAGCAATTTTAACATAGTATCGTCATCACATCATTAATGGACCAAAATAAAAACATTCAAATATCAAGTAAATAAATATTGTGATACTTGGTGCCACAGTGACACTCTTGTCCCCAAAGTATTGTTATACCACGATACTCAATATGTTGTCCCACTGAGAGTCATTTTTCCCTGTTGCACCTACACAAAATTTGAGGGTTCCCCCACCTGCCAAATCCCACTTTAACCACTGTGTGTATGTGTGTGTGTGTGTGTGTGTGTGTGTGTGTGTGTGTGTGTGTGTGTGGGTGTGTGGGTGTGCACGCGTGCGAGAGAGAGATCTCTCGTGCGTGATCGAACAGTGGAAACATAAAAACATACTCCGTAATTTTTTTCATACAGGACATTAACTGCAAAGTGTTTACTTATATTTGTGTACACTCGCAAAAAAACACAACATTGTGCTTTTGTCACACTCTAAACTCTCGTCAAACTGTAACCTACAACTGTTAACAAAAGTTTTTAATGGTTGTATTATTTTATACGGAAATCAATTACTTAGGCTATAATTCAGATGAGAATAAAGTTAGGGTTAACTAAAATGAAAGAAAACAAATATATTGATCTGAAAGAGCAAATTAATTTTAAATTCATTCAGGTACAATTACCAAACATTTCTCAAGGTCTTTTCATCTTTTAATAATTTAATTAATAAACTAATTATATAAAACTCCTGTCAGTGCACTACAAATAAACTGGTTCTATGCCTTTATTAATAAAACTTATTTAAAAAATACAAGGCTTAAGACATTTATAAAAATGCCTTCTGCATTTTTATTTTGCTTTTCCATCCATTGTACCGAAATCGTACCGAACCGTGACGTCTGAACCGAGGTATGAACCGAACCGTGACTTCATGTGTACCGTTCCACCCCTAACACACACACACACACACACACACACACACACACACACACACACACACACACACACACACACACACACACACACACACCCCCTCCTCATTTTATTTCTCTCAACATGTGGACAGGAGAGCTGTCAGTCAATAAATGTGAAAAAGTACTTATTTGCATTTAAAGATTAAATGCAAATTAAAACGGCGTGTTTTTGCTCACACCCAAAAAGGGGGAAATTTAACAAGCTATAATAAATCTGGTATTTTAAGCTGAAATTTCACAGACACATTCTGGGGACATCAGATTTATATTACATCTTGTGAAACGGAGCATAATATGTCCCCTTTAAAGAAACCCTGTTTTCAAGGACTTGTATATAAGGACTAGTACTTATTTGAAAAAGTAACTTGGATATTTTGTTGGGAATTGAAAAGGTAATGCATTACTTTACTAGTTACTTAAAAAAAGTAATCTGATTTTACCTAACTTAAAGGATTAGTTCACTTTTTAAAAAACTTTTGCTGATAATTTACTCACCCCCATGTCATCCAAGATGTCCATGTCTTTCTTTCTTCAGTCGAAAAGAAATGAAGGTTTTTGATGAAAACATTCCAGGATTTTTCTCCATATAATGGACTTCAATGGGACCCAAACAGTTCAAGGTCCAAATGACAGTTTCAGTGCAGCTTCAAATCACTTTAAACGACACCAGACGATGAATAAGGGTCTTATCTAGCCAAACGATGCGATGACTCGAAAAAAGATTTGTTCATTTTGATGAACGAGTTCGAACAGGAGAATCATGAACGCGCATCACAGAACAGAGCAAGGCGAGTATTTGTGCTTATAAAACTTAAACTTTTTTATTTATTTTTGAAATGAGCGATGGTTTGGCTAGATAAGACCCTTATACATCGTCTGGTGTCGTTTAAAGCCCTTTGAAGCTGCACTGAAACTGTCATTTGGACCTTGAACCGTTTGGGTCCCATTGAAGTCCATTATATGGAGAAAATCCTGGAATGTTTTCATCAAAAACCTTCATTTCTTTTCGACTGAAGAAAGAAAGACATGGACATCTTGGATGACATGGGGGTGAGTAAATTATCAGCAAAAGTTTTTTAAAAAGTGAACTACTCCTTTAAGTTACTTGTAATTAGTTACACACAACACCGTTTAACAGAGCATTATTTTTTTAGGTTATCAGAAAGTCGAAGTGCTTGGATGAAGTGCTGGATAAAATGGACCCACAGGAAGCGTTTAATCACTTTAAAGCCATTAAGAGATGGAAAGCCAAGCACGAGCGTGTTTCTCCCAGAGACGGGGGCTTTCTGCTCTTCTCGCAGAAGAAGATGAGCAAGCTGAAGGCTCACATGGAGACCCAGGATCTGGCCAACGGAAGAGAGGCGGCCACTCTACAGGTACTGGAGCTTTGTGGACACTTTTAGCTTACAAATGCCTGTTAGAAAGATGCTTCAGCTCCTCAAACCTCCAGAATAACACAGTACTGTTTAACCCTCATGCTTCACTCACTCTTAGACATACATCTTTCCCTCGCGGGTCAAAATTACCCGAAGGCCTTAACTAATTTTTTTTCATTTTTTGTCCAGAAAGCTTATTTTAATTTTGATTATATTTTTTAATGCAATTTTTTTAACCTTTTAAATGACTAGATTTGATCAATTAATTATAAATAAATAGTAATTTAAGCACATTCCTCACATTCTTTCGACTTAAATTTAAAATAATTCACTATTTCATGCATAAACCTTTTAATTCAGCTTAAAATATCTTACTCTTGTGGAAAATAAACAATATAAGATGATATTTCATGACTCTAGATGTTCTTATATCTCTATATGGAGTAAATGAGCTCAGATACATATGTAGACATTATAAAATAATTTTTTGGTAAAGTTTTAGCATTTTTAGTTTACACATAGAAAAACCAAAAAATTCACTGAAGCATTCCTTGCATTCAATTAATTCCTAAAGGTGTCAAATTTGCGAGGGAAGGATTTGTTACTTTTTTAAATTTCAACCACAAAACTCCACGTATCCATTACATTTTTTTGTGTATTCAAGTGTGACAAAAGTCCAGGGGTCTTGGACCCCTCTGATGACCACTCAAGTTTAAAAAAATGATTAATACATGAGTTTCGGGTCAAAATGACCCAACAGAAGGATTAGCGTTTTAAAGTCAGCATGAAAGGGAAGTTGCACTTGAAATGCTTCAGGAACAAGAACAGATGTGGGCGGGGCTTGATTGTGTCTGTGGAGAACTGATTGGATGGTTGTGGTTTGCTATTGGCTGATCTCATGTGAGTGACAGGTTATAGCCCCGCCCTCGTCACCAGAGAAGAGAAGCTTATTCTGAGTCAAGATTATTAACACAATAATGATGTTCACGGATAAATCATTTCTAATAAACAGTGCAATATTCCATTAAAAACCTAGAATAGGTCATTTTGATTTCTGTGGTGTTTCGTGTGCTAGCTCACGGAGAGGTGGAGAGCTCTGGACGAGTCGGGCCGGAGGAGGTATATGAAGAAGACGTCTCATTGCCCTGACCCCTGTCTGGCTGTTCACCGGCCCGACATCTGCTTCGGCTCTGTGTCCGAGACCTTCGCGACCATCGTCGAGTCCTACCTGGATCAGTTCAACGTCAAGCAGGAGTTTCAGGTGTCCTCCGAAACCGTGGACGCCGATAGGTAAGAGTTCATGTTGATTGTTCAACATTAAACATCTGAATTAAAGGGCCGTTCTAGAATATGAATATCTACTAGAAACAGTCCGTTGTCCACAACAGCATTTGATGTAGATGAATAGGTTTCCTAGGAAACATCTGTTTTCTGTACAACTTTCTGACCGGGTTGTCAAAAAAGCCTTAAAGTTCTGCATAATTAAGGGCGTGGCCACTTGAGTGACAGGTGGATTGCCGCTGATGTCGGCTTGTCTGCTGTGTTAACGTCACGTCACCTCAGCTAATCCCACCTGTGTGTGTGTGTGTACGTGTGTGTGTGTACGTGTGTGTGTCCGTGTACGTGTGTGTGTCTGTCCGTGTACGTGTGTGTGTCTGTCCGTGTGCGTGTGTGTGTGTGTGTGTGTGTGTGTCCGTCCGTGTGTGCGTGTGCGTGTGCGTGTGTGTGTGTGTGTGTGTGTGTGTGTGCGTGTGTGTGTGTGTGTGTGTGTGTGTTGCGTGCGTGTGTGTGTGTGTGTGTGTGTGTGTACGTGTGTGTGTCTGTCCGTGTACGTGTGCGTGTGTGTCCGTCCGTGTGTGTGTGTGTGTGTGTGTGTGTGTGTGTGTGTGTGTGTGTGTGTGTGTGTGTGTGTGCGCGGTGTGTGTGTGTGTGTGTGTGTACGTGTGTGTGTCTGTCCGTGTGCGTGTGTGTCCGTCCGTGTGTGTGTGTCAGACTCAGGCCTCTCCTGCAGCTGAAGTGGCAGCGGGCGCTGTGTGACCCCGGGGAGGCGGTGGGTCTGCTGGCGGCTCAGAGCATCGGGGAGCCGTCCACACAGATGACCCTCAACACCTTCCACTTCGCCGGCAGGGGCGAGATGAACGTCACGCTGGGTATTCCCAGGTCAGACCTCACCGACATCACACAACTCTACATGAACACATTCAGGACCAATATTATTATTATTTATTTCTAAATTCAACATATAGATTTATTTCTCTTATTCCAGACTGGCATTTGAACTGTCCAAAACATACGTTTAATTTTCTCCCCTGTAAAAATCATTTACAATAAATCACAATTATAAATAAAGTTGTTACATGTCTGAGTAGAAAAAATGTTCCTCCATTTTACACACTTCTACAAGTCCTTGAAAACAGGGTTTCTTTAAAGGGGACATCCTCCTAAATGCACTTTTTGCTATGAATACAAGGATCCTTGGATAAGATGTCAAATCTATCCTGTGCTATGTGCACTAATGCTCATGGGGTGTGTGATGGAGAGATGAGAAGAGTCTTTTCCTTTTGTTTTTTACAAAGACAAAAACGTTGTTTTATCCACACACCCTCTCGTTCGCAGCATGAGTTATGTACTTTACTCAGACCTTTGGATGCAAAAGTTCCTAGTATCCACAGATCCATGCTCCACAAACTCCTTTTGAATTGATTGCTTGATTTTTATTCAGTACCAATGTGCAATAGAGCGAAGAAGTGCTAACGTGTAATCATCTTCCACAGATTAAGAGAAATACTCTTGATTGCCAGCTCTAAAATCAAGACCCCCATGATGAGCATCCCAGTTCTGGCCAACAAGAAGGCCTTGAAGCGCGTGAAGACTCTGCGGAAGAAGTTAACACGCGTGTGTTTATCAGAGGTGGGCTCGGCCTGTCAATCATTCAAGAAGTGTTTCCCCTTCGCTGTAGATCTCAAATCTACTATGTGTGCAGGATTATTAGGCACGTTGATTTTCTGAACAGATTTTTTTCTCAGGCACATTTTACCAATTCCAAACCACATTAATTTGAACCCTTGTGCATCAATTGAACAAAGTTACACATAGGTTCATAGAGCACAAAAATGTCCATGTCAAAAAAACTCATAAAAATGTGAAGCTTGGGAGCACAGACTTAAAGGCACACTATGGAGCATTTGTGTTTTTGTCAAACAGTGACCCCTAGAGTCGCTGTGGAATACTTGCACTGTCGTAAATAGCCATATACCAGCGGCTATAGAACATGCTATAGAAGTGCGGCCATGCAACAGACACAGATAGACTCTGAAGGTATTGACCAGGTAATGTTTCACGATTTAATACAAATATTAGGCCACTGCATAGTTTACTGAACTACTGATGATGGTAATAGGATAATAATAACTATATGTCAAGTGTTAGACTACTTTATAATAATAAAGTACTCTACTGCATTCGCTGGCTTATAATGTTTTTACACGATTGCTGCTAAATCACAAGTAAATAGCCTATAGTCTAGGCCTACTATATAATTTCATTTGTGTTTTTTGATTGTAATGTAAACAATACAAAATTATGTATTTACGCATTTTCTTAGCTTTTTCCATCGTCGCGTATCACGCATAGGTATCACGTCTGAATTGCGCGCAAATATTCGTGCTTCCGTTGTTGTTGATGTGTGTGACGTCGTTGCCGTAAAGCAAGTCGTGATTCTTGCAAGATTTGGCGGGGGCGCTCCTCTCAAACTTACATAGCCGTTTTTTCCAGCGACGACCCCCCCAAGCTTTACTACCAGGATGATTCGTCCTACTATGAGTTTATTTACCACCGAAATTACTTTGAAGCTGTTATATTAAGGTGCAATTGTTACATAGTGTGCCTTTAAGTTTGGTCTCATTTTAATGAAGACCTTTGGCAGATTATTGCTGAAGTAAATCCAAAAAAAGTTATATAGATTTAAGTTTATGAACATTATTTTATATAAAATATATATTTTATGAAACAAGTTGAACTCTAAAACGGCTAGAAAATCAAAGCCATGAATCTAAATAAGTCTTGTTCCAAATTTGAGGTTGATATTTTAAAAAATGAGCTTTCAGTGAGAGTGTGTTTGGGCGCAGTAACACTTTCCTCATTAGATGCAGCAAAACTCACTGGGACACAGTGATTGCATTTTAGATTTGCAGTTTTTCCTCTCTCAATATTACAAACACACACAAACAATGTAGTACACACATACAAACCACACTCAGACATCCATACCAACACACCCACACAATTATCGTTGCATAATTTATCCAATTGGCTCTATAATATGCAGAAGCAAAAAACAGGAATAAAGCGAGTCTTTGCTTTATAGGCCAAACCTGAGAAAATGGCACATCTGGTAAAAAATAGTAAAAATTTGAATTTTGAAGCCTTGCCAACAGAATGAAAGCCACTTGACAAAGATTGCATATTTGTATAGTTAAATGGCCCTGGGATTAAAAATTGCAGTTTTAATGGGGACATTTTTGTCCAAAAGGTGCTGTTCAAACAATAAATATCATTTTGATGCTTTTAAATCACATGTGACGTGACCTGAGTCACTCAGCCGGCTTTAATACAAGTTATAGTATGAGAAAACATCAATGAACATCAGAAGATACAGAACAACTTCCTGAATCAATCATGTGTCCTGTAATCCATCAATCACTGTTTCAACCGCTGAAAGACGTCAATAAAACAATATAACGTCACATTCACCTCAGAAAAGCCTTTTAATAACTATAAACTCAGAAAAGTTCTCCGGTGTTCAGTTGATGAGCTGATTTACTGTTAATGATATATGTGTGTTTGATGAAGTGTTTATGTGCAGCTGAGCTGGATACAAACTTTTCAGCTTTTATTTGATTGTAATTATTAGATCTTGGCCTCTGCTGTTAATTGTTAAAGGGATAGTTCACCCCAAAATATAAACTCTGTCAGTAATTACTCTCCCTCATGTTGTTCAACCCCGTAAGACTTTCGTTCATCTTCAGAACACAAATGAAGATATTTGTGATTAAATCTGAGAGCTGGGTCACTCCTACATAGGCTTCTGAGGGATTGAAACTTGACAGCCCAGAAAAGTTATTAAAGACATCGTTAAAATAGTCCAAGTGACGACAGTGACTCAATCTTAAGTTTATCAAGCGACGAGAATACTTTTTGTGCGCAAAAATAACGACTCACCTGAGGTGCTCTTGATCTCCACAGGTGCTCCACAAGGTGGATGTGATAGAAACCTTCCGCATGCTGAAGAAACAAGGAGACAAATCCCGAGTGTTCAAGCTCACGTTCCAGTTCTTGCCTCCGGAGCGGTACCAGGAGGACAAGCTGCTCACGCCCGATGAGATCCTGCACTTCATGGAGCAGAGGTGTGCCTAAAGCCCGCCCCTAAACCCAACCGCTGCTCCAGCACTGCCCAGGCGTCTCACAGCCGTGTGTGTGTGTTACAGATTCTTTCGGCTGTTTCTGGAGGCCATTAAGAAGCTGAGTGTTAAACTGGCGGCTCTCAGTTTGGTGGACACGCGCAGAGCCACGGCGGGCGATGGAGACGGAGAGGCCGGTGGAGGCGCGGCACGAGAGGTACACGCTCACGACTGGGCCTGTGACGACTCACTCGACTCATGACTGGGCCTGTGACGACTCGCTCGACTCATGACTGGGCCTGTGACGACTCGCTCGACTCATGACTGGGCCTGTGACGACTCGCTCGACTCATGACTGGGCCTGTGACGACTCACTCGACTCACGACTGGGCCTGTGACGACTCGCTCGACTCATGACTGGGCCTGTGACGACTCACTCGACTCATGACTGGGCCTGTGACGACTCGCTCGACTCATGACTGGGCCTGTGACGACTCACTCGACTCACGACTGGGCCTGTGACGACTCGCTCGACTCACGATGCGATACGATTCACAATACGATTTTTTTAACAACATGAGATTTAAAGGGATACTCCAATTTTTTGTGGATATAGGCTCATTTTATAACTTAAACTTACGAGTTAAACAGTTGAGTTTTACCGTTGTCAAATCCATTCAGCTGATTTTCTGATATTTAGAAGAATATCAGTAAGCAGACAGTTTCTGGTCTCATTGACTTCCATAGTAGGAAAAAATATATACTATGGAAGTCAATGGGACCAGAAACTGTCTGCTTACTTATATTCTTCTAAATATCAGAAAATCGGCTGAATGGATTCGAAAACGGTAAAACTCAACTGTTTAACTCTGGGGGAGTTTGTAAAATTAGCCTATTTCCAAACAAGTGGAGTATCCCTTTAAGTAAGTGATGATGTACATCCAGCCGTTTGTTATCTCAGAAAAAACCCGACTAGGTGATCAGGATCAGGTCTTCATCAGCCTGAAGGGGTTTATTCTGAGATCACACACACACACACACACACACACACACACACACACACACATACGCACACACACATATACACATATACACACACACACACACAAACACACACACACACACACACACACACACACACACACACACACACACACACACACACCTGAAGGGGGTTTATTCTGATATAACAACCAGCTGGATGTACAGTCATAACACTTATTACACAGCATTTCAACACATTCATAATTAGACATATCGATTTCAGATTAAACTGTTTTAAAATCGTACCTGTTTGTATTTTATAATCCAACAGTGTACAAAACAATCGTCACAAAATGGCCGCCGCTGCGTTTGTATGAAACAAGAGTGAGTCCACGATACTGGATGGCATAATTAAATAACTACACAAAATATTGATTCGACTGAGTTTTAATATTCTATTAGCTCACCGAAGCAAAACTTCCATGAGGAAAACCCATTCCTAGCGAGCGTATAGCGCTGCTGACGTCAGTGACCTGATGAGCCTGTGTTTCTGTTCTCAGCCGCTGTTGTGGGAATAACACACGATTGACCAATCAGAATCAAGCATTCCACAGAGCCGTGTAATCACATGACCGTATCATGCCTGACTTCTCCACAGGAGGAAGGCCATGAGGACGCAGAAAACAACATGATCGTGGATGACGTGGCGAATGAAGGTGACGCTGATGCTACGGATTCCAGGAGAAAAGAAAAACGGGAAGAGGAGGTATTATAATAATTATAATTATATCTGTTCTGCTTTTGTTTATCTTCATCTGTGTTTAGTGTGTAGTGTTGCTGTTTAAGCATGAAAGAGTTATTCTCTATATCAGTGACTACGTTTACATGCAGTCAATATTCAGGTTATGGTCGGGTTAAGGGCACTATTCGGGTTTCTGAAACATTAGGAATAACCCGTTTACATGCGTGAGCAGAGAGAGTTTCTCCTGGATACATGGAATTGCAATATCCCGATGTAAACAGCGACGCACGGTTAGCGTCTGGACGTACGGACAACCTTAAGACGCAATATGCGTCATTTCCGATTCTTCTTCCTGTATCCAAAGACAACAACAACAGCAGCAGCACGTGGATAATGAATAGTTCGGGGCAGATAGCGATCGCCTTTGTTTGTGCTTTGATGCTGGTAACGTTACTGTACGTTCACACCGCCGCCGACTTGAGCTTCCAAAGCGGCCGGAAGTCATTCATTTTCAATGGAATCTGGCTTCTCTCAGCTGCAAGGAGCGTCAAATCCCTCGGCGTCGCGTTTGGGCGTTTTGAGCGTCAATCAGAAAGTTGAAAGAAGCTCAACTTTATGGCAATGAGCTATGACGCGGTTCAGCGGCAAGCAGCGGCAAGCGCCAGCAACCAATCGGAATATAGACGTGCTTCGCGCTGGCTGATTCCGCAGAAACATACGATGTGAACTTTCGTTCCTACCAAAACATTAGTTCCGAGAAAATGGAGGAGAAGCTAATAATCGCTGTTGCTGGGTTTCCTATCATATATGATATGACGTTGTTTGCTTACAGGGACCAGTTACAAAAGAACGAGGCATGGGATAAAATAGCTGAACCCAAAATCTCCGAGTCCGACGTCTTCTCCGCAAATACAGTAAAGCAGCACCAAACACAACAACTTCGCGATTTTCCATAATGATCCAGTGATAACTTTACACATTTGAGAATGAGCGCAACTTTTATTTGAAATATTTACGAACGATGTTTTAAGCGGGAATGCAATTCATTTGCTCACGGTGACAACGATTTGACCAATTGCACTAATGCAAATTATAGCCTAATGCAAATAATAATAGCTAATTATTATTTTTTCCCAGACCAAATGTGACCAAAACGATTATAAAAATGCTGTCATTATAAAAGGTTTCTTCAATGTATTGCTTGTTTTTTCTGTTTATTACATTTCATGTTGTGACACTTCTCTTCTCCCTGCTACGTCAGAGCGTCCAAAGCGTCAACGAGTTTCCCCGTGCTTTTTGACAAGCGTCCTTGACAGAGCGGCCAGAGCTTCTTTGACGCTCAAGTCGGCGGCGGTGTGAACGTACAGTTACTGACCTCGCTCCAGAAGTTTGCTGTGCTGCGTCTCGCCATGTTTACTTCCGGTATACTGCACGCGGGGTTTTGTATGCGCAGAGAAGTTTCTCTACTCAAAAGACCAAGATTCCTTGCGAATAGAACATGCGCAGAGCACAAATCACTATGGGGATATCCCGATACGCGTTTACATGACCAAAAATTCGGGTTAGAAAAGGGGTACCCCAGGTATAATATCCCGGTTTTTAAAATCTGGGATATGAGCATATCCGGGTTTTTGCCGGTGTTTACATGGCCGTTCACGACCGGGTTATTGCTAATATCCAGGTTTTGAACAGGTTATTGGCTGCATGTAAACGCAGTAATTGTCAGTGTTTCTGAACTCCTGTAACGCCTCCATTGTAGTCTTGATTTTGATGTCACAATATTCCTCATTATAATAATTAATACGCAGAATAAAGGGGCGGGGCCTGGTTGAGTTAGTTAGTAGTGTGTTAAACTGGCGGTTATGGTAATGGGCGGGACATTTCCCAAACACACTCGAAGCGCTCGACCAATCACAACACACTGATCCAGCCGACCAATCAGAGCACAGTGTTCTTTTCAGGAGGAGGGGCTTCATAGAGACAGGAAGTAAACAGAGCGTTACTGACAGACTGGGAAGAGAGAAGCCGCAACAATGGAGAATATGAGGAAAATAATCAACATTCAAGCAGGAAAACCTGTTCTAGTAGAGCCGGAAAACAAGACTTTGAAAAAGAGCCCAAACACAACATCAAGACTGTAAAATGGCAGCTTTGTTTCAGTAAATGTTATTTTTTCTGTATTTACGTTTTAATGGTTTAATTAAATGTTTATTATCAAAAACAATGTCTAAGGGACGAAAAAGTGAGATATTAAATGTGTTTTAATAAACGGTATTCTTTGAAAGCTTTGGAAGGCTTTGAGAAGCACAGTATGCTGTACTAATAGTAATACATTTCTGTTATAGTTGACTTAAAACTCTTATTTTGGTGGGTTGTGGTGAAGAGCTTTGAGTTTCTGTGTGGATGTATGATATGATGATAACGTTAAACAGAAAATGCTGTATACTGTAAAGCTACGTGATTTCTATGGACACTGCAATGGTTGCAATATACATTATGTGTTATATTGCGTTATTTAATCAACATAAATTCAACATAGAAACAAATACTAATGAATCCAGACAGTAAAATATACAGTCTACCTTCCACTGCACTTAATGATGTGAATGTGCAAGTCAGAGGTCACCAAAATTGACCTTTTGAACCTCTTTTGCATGAGCTTGTGTTTTCGGTCTCCAGCACTCGCATGCGTATGAATGGAACCTAACATATTTTTATGATTTTTACGCAGTTTCCACATTGAACAAGCCATATTCAATTCATGTTTATCAGTAAAGCGCTTTTCACAATACACACCCTTTCAAAGCAGCTTTACAATTTAGAGTGCTCTGTTATCAGAGGAAACTGTCTAAGTTATGCCTTTCAGAAATATACATATACAAAATCACAGTTAGCTTTAATTAAAAAAAAAGTATTTAAATCTTGTGTAATATATGTATTACACAAGAGTGTGTATAATCTGGCTGTGTGTCATGTGACCCTCAGGTGGACTATGAGAGCGAGGAGGGTGAGCAGGGCAGTGATCAGGAAAAGGAAGTGGCAGAGGATGGACAGGAAGTGGCAGAGGATGGACAGGAAGTGACCTCACACACACAGGAAGAGGCGGAGTCTTCTGACGAGAGCCCGGCTCCGGACAGCTCTGAACAGCCACAGTCTGACTCGCCCGAGACCATGAGGATCAACGCTGTGCTTCAGCTGAGCACCGCTGTGGAGGACTACAAATACGACACTGTGAACGGGCTGTGGTGTGAGTGTGTGTGTGTGTGTGTGTGTGTGTGTGTGTGTGTGTGTGTGTGTGTGTGTCACTGTCATCATGTGCACATCTCATGCTCTTCAGAGATGAGCTGAAGCCACTGGTGACACTGTAGGATAACACTCAGAAGCACATTAGACTGCATTAAGCTGCTTTTCTATGTGCTATTTCTATCTATCTAATATTTCTAAACTAATCCATATATCTATCCAACCCTCTACACACACACCTTGGCAACAGAAATACATATATACCTCTTAAAATCAGTCAATCAAGCATTATATTATGATAATCAAGCATTATAGCCTGGATGCCAGCCCGAACCCCGCTCACAACATTTTTTGGTCGGGAAGTTCGGTCTGGACTCGATCCGTTGAGGAGCTATTATGCCCGATCAAAAATTGTTCGGACCAATCAAATTGTCAGGGCGGGCTTTATACGATGTGGACAGATGAGCAACCACAGACATCATACCTATGTGAGCAACGGTAACGCAACCATCCACGTCATCAGAGCGCTTGGGTTGAATGGCTGCCGCTGGAGAATTGAGTTGTGTATATTCCGCTATCGCGTGTTATAGAAGATATAGACAGCGCATTATTTTAGAAGAGGAACAGAGAACCGTGATCAAAGCATTTGTCGATGGAAAAGATGTTTTGCCGTCCTTCCTACGGGATTCGGAAAAAGTTTAATCTATCAACTTTAATCTAGCTCTCAACGTCACTTACTCCGTTGCTCTGATTGGTTGTAGGTCTATCCAATTGAGTGCAGAGGCCTTTTATTTCCTGGTTCGGTTGACACACGCCCCATAATCACAGCCCAATGGAGCAGGTTTCAGACTCACATTCTGACTAGAATATGAGTATGACGAAGTCAGGCTACAAGCATTATTTAATGATAGAACTTTAGTAATAATATTTTGCGTGATAGGTTCTCTCCTCTCTCTCTCCTCTCTCTCTCTCTCTTCTCTCTCTCTTCTCTCTCTATTTGTGTGTGAGAAACGTGACGCGAGGTGTGCGCATTCACACTAGAGTTTACGGTACGTCACACAGGTGCGCTGAGCTGGATTTGAAAGTACTAGTAGACTGTAGAAAATCTCAAGTGTTCAGCGAGTGAAAATATATACATGTTAAACTTATTTTTAGCATCTAACACACACACACACACACACACACACACACACACACAGAGAGAGAGAGATAAGTAAAATCTAAGAGTTTATTAGCCAATGGCTAATGATAGACATTATTTAGTCGCCCAGAGTGAAATTTACTCTCATTGTAGAGGGTTGCTATCTAATATTACTAATATATATCCATGTTTCTCTTCATGGGAATTTTTTATTTATTTATTTTTTAGCTTTTTTTAATTTATCCTTTATTTTACCAGGATAGTCCCATTGAGATATAAAATCTCTTCTTCCATGGAGTCCTGGCCAAAATGGCGGCACAAAATGTTTCACAACAACGTACAAACATAAAACTAAGAATCTTAAATACAATTTTACCCAGCACTCATAAAATGACAACAAATTGTCATTGTCACAAATTTCCTTTAAATTGGTCGATAAGAGGTTTTTAAAAACATTTAAAGAGGGGAGTGTTTCTATCATTATTATATCCCATAACCAGGGAGCATAGGAAGAGACGGCGTGTTACCAAGAGCTAAACTTACTCTGGGGACCTTTAAAAGCAGTTTAGCCCTAATCTAGTGCTATAATTACAGGTGTAATAAGATACAAGCAGTTTAGCCCTAGATCTAGTGCTATAATTACAGGTGTAATAAGATACAAGCAGTTTAGCCCTAGATCTAGTGCTATAATTACAGGTGTAATAAGATACAAGCAGTTTAGCCCTAGATCTAGTGCTATAATTACAGGTGTAATAAGATACAAGCAGTTTAGCCCTAGATCTAGTGCTATAATTACAGGTGTAATAAGATACAAGCAGTTTAGCCCTAGATCTAGTGCTATAATTACAGGTGTAATAAGATAAAAGACGACAGATAGACACATTGGTAATTTGCCTAACAATGCCTTAGCAATAAACATCAACATGTGTTTTTATCCTTTTTAAACTACGAAAATAAAACTTAAAACTATTACAAACTGGAAAACCTTCAAGCTTTTAAAACTGTTTCAAACTTTCTGGCTAGACTTTTTTTATTTTTTAAGTCTACAAACTGTATCTAGTGTCAGTTAGACTCACATTGGTCATGAATGGACCAGAGAGAGTTGTCAGTGTGTGTATCGGTGTGTCCGTATGCTCTGCATTGAGATTGCCGTCATCCTCATTTATATAGCGCGTTTAACAATGTGCCGTGTGTGTGTTTCAGCTGACCCTGGTGCTGCCCGTCAGTAAGGTGCACTTCGACCTGACGTCAGTGGTGTCCCAGCAGGCCCACAGCGCCGTCATCATGGAGACGCGGGGCATCTCGCGCTGCTTGCTGACGGAGGTCACCACGAAGGACGGCAGCAAAGAGCTGGTGCTCAACACTGAGGGCATCAACTTACACGAGATGTTCAATCATGCTGACGTGAGCGCTCGGTTTCTGTTCACACTTATTCTACACAGTACTCCTGTATACACTGCCCTTCAAAAGTGTGGGGTCGGTAAGATTTATAACGTTTTTAACAGAAGTCTCTTACTGCTCAAGGCTGCATTTATTGAAAAAACAAAAAACCGTAATATTGTGAAATATTATTCTAATGTAAATCAGCTGTTTTCTATGTGAATATATAGTAAAGTGTAATTTATTCCTGTGATCAAAGCTGAATTTATCATCATTACTCCAGTCTTCAGTGTCACATGATCCTTCAGAAATCACTATAATATGATGATTTAAATAAATGCAGCCTTGGTGAGCAGAAGAGACTTCTTTTAAAACATTACAAATCTTACCGACCAAAACTGTTGAACGGCGGTGTACTTCAGTGAATATGTTCTAGTGCCATGATGGCCTGTAATGTGAGCCGCTCTGTTGTTGTAGATCCTGGACTTGAACCGCTTATACTCCAACGAGGTCCACGCTATAGCCAACACATACGGCATCGAGGTGGCCCTGCGAGTCATCGAGAAGGAGATCAAAGACGTGTTCGCTGTCTATGGTAATAAACCGTGTGTGTGTGTGTGTGTGTGTGTGTGAGTGAGTATTGCAGTATTAAAAAAAAATGTAATCTTGTCAATGTCATTGAAACCAAATCGAGTTCTGTTGATTGGCTGTGACGAGGCATCAAGGAAAAGCACTAGTTTACGCTTGATGGCAACAGAACATGCAGGATTAATTTTTAACCCTTGTGCGACCTTATGGACATTTATGACTTTTTCAGTTTTATTTTATAATTTTGCCTGTGTTAATGCCAACTTGCATATATTTTGGCACAGGTGTGTATTTTTATTTGAATTTTTCTATTTCACCCTATTTCCTTTAATAAACCTATTGTGTGTATGATTCAAATCCAGCCGCTGTGTCCCAGTGAGTTTTGCTGCATCTAATGGGGAAATGTTACTGCGCCCAAACACACTCTCACTGAAAGCTCATTTTCAAATTTAGAAAAAAACTTTAGATTTATGGCTTTGATTTAGCAGTTTTAGAGTTAAACGTGTTTCATCAAATATTTATTTTATACAAAATATTGTTAATAAATCATTTTCATAAACTTCAACAATAATCTGTCACGGGTCACCATAGGTGAGAGTAGGAACATAGATTGACCAGTAAATTGAGAGCTTCGCCTTGCAGCTCAGCTCCTCCTTCACCACGACAGACCTGTATATCGACCGCAATACTGCAGAAGCTGCACCGATCCTCTGTCAATCTCCCGTTTCACTCCTTCCCTCACTCGTGAACAAGACCCCAGGATACTTGAACTCCTCCATTTGAGGCAAGAACTCTCCACCAACCTGAAGTGGGCAAGCCACCCTTTTCCGACTGAGAACCATGGTCTCGGCTTTGGAGGTGCTGATTCTCATCGCTGCCGCTTCACACTCGGCTGCAAACCGTCCTAGTGCCCGCTGAAGGTCCTATTCTGAAAGGGCCAGCACGACAGCATCATCCGCAAAAAGCAGAGACGAAATCGTGTGGTCCCCAAACCTGACACCCTCCGGCCCCTGGCTATGCCTAGAAATTCTGCCCAGAAAAATTATGAACAGAACCGGCGACAAAGGGCAGCCCTGCCGGAGTCCAACATGCACCGGGAACAAGTCTGACTTAGCTACTGCCGGCAATGCGAACCACGCTCCTGCTCCGGTTGTACAGTGACCGGACAGCCCTTAACAAAGAGCCCCGGACCCCATACTCCCGGAGCACCCTCCACAGGAAGCCGTGAGGGACACAGTCGAATGCCTTCTCCAAATCCACAAAGCACATGTGGATTGGTTGGGCAAACTCCCATGAACCCGCCAGCACCCTGGACAGGGTATAGAGCTTGTCCAGTGTTCCACGGCCAGGACGAAAACTGCACTGTTCCTCCTGAATCCGAGGTTCTACTATCGGCCGTATTCTCTTCTCCAGTACCCTGGCATAGACTTTCCCGGGGAGGCTGAGAAGTGTGATCCCTGTAGTTGGAAAACACCCTCTGGTCCCCCTTCTTAAAAAGAGGGACTACCACCAAGGTACTGTCCCCGACCGCCACGTGATGTTGCAGATCGCCACGCGATCTCATCCACTGGTGCCTTGCCACGAGGAGCTTCTTGACTACCTTCAGCTTGGGTGATGGACCTCCGAGTCCTCAGCCTCTGCTTCCTCAATGGAAGACATGTCGGTGGGATTGAGGAGATCCTCGAAGTATTCCTTCCACCGTCCGACGACATCCCCAGTTGAGGTCAACAGCTGCCCAGCTCCACTGTAAACAGCATTGGTAGGGCACTGCTTCCCTCTCCTGAGCCGTCGGACGGTTTGCCAGAACCTCTTCGAGGCCAGCCGGTAGTCCTTCTCCATGGCCTCACCAAACTCCTCCCAGGCCCGATTAGGGTACCCTGGCTCCAGGGTAGGGCCATTCCGGGCGACGTCATGGTCCTCGTTCTTAATTCAATCATAAGGGGTTTATGAACCGCTCTTAGTCTGACCCGTCACCTAAGAGTCTCACCCGTTTGCCTTGGGAGACCCTACCAGGGGCATATAGCCCCGGACAACACAGCTCCTAGGATGGTTCGGGTACTCAAACCTCTGATATAACATAATCTGTTCATAAAATTATCAAAAAGAGTGTCGTTCAGGAACTGGTATTGAAATCGAAGTCATGGTATGGGCATTGAAATTTTTTTTGGTTGAGATATGATGGTTTTTTATTAACTTTATTTTTTATCCATTAAAAAAAATAGAAAAGAAAACATACAATCATATCTAAACAAAACGGAACAATCGTTTAGTCACTATTACTTTATTACATAAAAAAAATTGATGAAGGTTTATGTCAGATGATACATTGGTCAATGAAGTCATGAACACAATCCATTTTTCCCAAAAAATAAAGCGAAAGTCATCCTCTCCATTTCCATTTCTGCATTTGGCAGACGCTTTTATCCAAAGCAATTCAAGGAACACATTTACATTCTTATCAATTCTTGCTTTCCCTGGGAATTGAACCTATGACCTTGGCGTTGCAAGCGCTAACACTGTACTGTTAGAGCTCCAGGAAAGCTCATATTTTAGAGACTGTGATATTGAGTGTTTGAGTGGTTTCCAGCCCGACTGACGCTGTGTGTGTGTGTGTGTGTGTGTGTGTGTGTGTGTGTGTGTGTGTGTGTGTGTGTGTGTGTGTGTGTGTGTGTGTGTGTGTGTGTGTGTGTGTGTGTGTCGTCAGGTATCGAGGTGGACCCGCGGCACCTGTCTCTGGTGGCCGAGTACATGTGTTTCGAGGGCGTGTACCAGCCGTTGAACCGCTTCGCCATCCGCTCCAGCAGCTCTCCTCTCCAGCAGATGACCTTCGAGTCCTCCTACAGGTTCCTCAAGCAGGCCACCATGCTGGGTACACACACTTTATTATTTATCACATGACCATGCTGGGTACACACTAGAGGTCGACCGATAGTGGATTTTACCGATAACGATATTTAGGTTTGACCATACATGCCGATAACCGATAATTCAACCGATATTTTTTTAAATGGATGCTGGATTAAAAACAAACATAATACTCACAATAAAACAGTGCTGAACTGAAATGTGCTAAATTAAATAAATATATAAATATTAATATATAAAAACTTTATACAGAAAATAATTTAAACATTAAAATATTACAGATTTCAAAGCTATAACCTAGAAACATTTCATAAGTAACACGTTGCAAGTCCCATTTGTAAACAAGGATGTATTAGCTAGCTTTCATGAACTATGCACTATGAAATATACGTTTTTACTGCATGTATTAATATGAGCAATACAATTATAACTTTATCATTCATGTTAGTTCATAGTACATTAAGGTAATAACAAATAAAATAAGAATTAAAACTCCATTTCAAATGCATTAGTAAATAAAATAAATTGAAATAAACTAACAATGAATAATTCTTCTACAACTTGTATTAATCTTAGTTAATGCTAAAAATGGAATCTTATTGTAAAGTGCTACCATTTCATATAATTCCAAAGAGTCGTGCTTAAAGATAGCCATTAAAATGTAATAAAGACCTGTATAATGTATACGTAATTTAGCCTATATAGTCTCTCACTTTATTTGCTTCTATTTTAGAACACTTGATAATTATCTAATCAAAATAACAAGATGTATAGTGATTAAAACGATCTTAAATCGAACACGTTTATGATTTGTTTATGTTTCTGTCGGCTGCATGAACATATCAATGTTGAGAAAGCAATCACGTCACTAGTTTTAAATCTGCAACTTCGTCGGCTAATGAATGCATAAAAGTGACCAGCCGGATATAAAATAATGCAAATAGATGATAACAATTGCGCCATAAAACATTTCGGTCAGGTCTGCGTGTGTTTTTGTCACATTGTTTAAACCGCTTGACTGAGGTAAGGTTAGAGTCCTCACAGCCTCGACGGCAAACTACTGTTCTTTCTCTGCTGATGCAGCATCTAGTCAATATAAGAATTACTTTATAATGATATGGCAATACTTTAGTGTTATGTATTCATACCGTTTCGCTGACTGTTTTAAATGCGAGTCTGAAGTGTCAGCGGCGCTCTCTCTGCTGCGTGTTCTCTCCGTGCTGCGCGCAGCCTCACGTGTTAATGTAAACAACTCAGCCAGAGATAGTTTATTATTTGTCCTCTAGAGGCCGCTCTCGCTCTGTATAATGCCAGCAGTCTCTTCAGCGCGCTAGTGCTGTGTAATGACCGCGCGCACTTCTCAGCCGCTCCAGCAACAGATGCAACCCGGAAAAACTATCGGTGTGGATTTTTGCCGATAACGATAGTTTCACCAATCAACTATCGGTGCCGATTAATCGGCAAAACCGATGAATCGGTCGACCTCTAGTACACACACGCTTTATTATTTATCACATGACCATGCTGGGTACACACGCTTTATTATTTATCAGATATACAGGGATTAAAGGAATACGTCACTACAACGGATTTATGTTAACTGCAGGGTTCCCGCCTGTCCTTAATGTCTTAAATTCACTTTTCATCATTTTAAGGCCGTAAATAGGCTTACATTTCTCAAATAGTGTAATAAATGTCTTAATTTTAGTTTGAATAGGCCTGAAATTAAATAAATTCAGATGAATATGCTTGAACTCTGGCTATAGTCTGGGTATACAGCTGCTGTTTCGCTACTTTTAGTTGTTGGGTTTTTTTTTCCCCTTTTGTTTTGGAGTTTCGCATAATGCATACATTTCTATCCATTTTGTATTTTTGTTAGGTTGTTATTCTTAACCGAAGTAATTATGAAATAAATAATACTAAATAGGGGTGTAATGATTCCCTCATGTCACGATTCGATACATATCACGATACTGAACTCATGATACGACATTACTGTGATACTCCAAGACATTTGCTAAAAAATTTACAAAAAATGAACTGTTGATTAAAATGCTAAATTTAATATTACATTGTGTGTGTAAATGAAGTGTGTTGGACTTGAAACCCAAAGCACAGGACAATAGAGACACCAGAATAACAATATTCATGATTCTGAAGATGAAAATATTGAATTATTGTGGATGAATATGCTTGAACTCTTTCACTGACTAGATATATTTATAATAATGTAGGACTTTTACTGGTAACATCAGACATCTGGCATTATCAGGACACACACATATTCCCCATCGCATTATTATACATTATCTTCAACATTACATACAGTAGTTTAATGTAGTACTGACACTACAACTCTGACATTTTTTTTATTTTGGGTGAACTACACACAATATAGATTGTCACTATCCACGATACATATTGTTGGATTTTTGTATTGCGATATATTGTGACACGATATATTGTTACACCCCTATTTCTCCTTTATACCAATGTCAAAGAAATTTGTACACTGAAATGCATTGGTTGAGGCTCAGGCATTCGACAGTTGTAAAAATATACAATTCAATACAATTTAGAGAGGATGGGGAAAAAGTAGATATTTACATTAAAGTATATAAACATGCAAAACAAATATATGTTTGCTTTGTATATTAAACAATTAAGTGTATCGTATGTGCAGTGTGTTTTAAAGCGCAAAAAGATCTTTGTAAATGAAAGGTTTGTGTGCAAGAACCTGGAGTAGACGGTAAAATCATTTCTGTCATGGTTTATGATAAGACCATGAGTTATCGTGCATTACAGTGTGCTGTTATTCAGTCTGCTAGTTCTGGATTCAATACTCCTGCTGTCGTTCAGCACTATAATGATTGTTTGTTGTGTTGTCAGGCTCTTCTGATAAGCTGCGGTCGCCCTCGGCTTGCCTGGTCGCTGGAAAGGTTGTGAAAGGAGGAACCGGCATCTTCGATCTGAAACAGCCGTTAAACCGGGACTGAGGATTCAGCAGCTTTAGGGTTAATTAATGGACTTGGAATGACAAATTGTCTCTTTTTGTCTGTATCGTCAATAAATGGTTTTTCTTTTTACTTCCTGTCATTTTTATGATGATTTTTTTTATCATCATCATTAATTTTACTGGCTCAATACACAGATATGTATTGTAAAAAATCAACTAAACAATTACAATTTCACCAATTACATTAGCAGAAAGCATATACTCTGTGCTCTGTGCTAACCTGTATTTGTTTGTGAAAATGTGAAATGCAATCGTATATTTTTCCATGTTATATTTATTTTGTTTGATTTTTGTTATAATAGTTTTTATCTGTTGGTGATGGTTACTATTTTTTATAAATTTTATTAAATCAGTTAAAGGGATAGTTCACCCAAAAATGAAAATTCTGTCAGTATTTACTCGCCTTCATGTTGTTCAACCCCGTAAGACCTTCATTCATATTTGTGATTAAATCTGAGAGCTGGGTCACTCCTACATAGGCTTCTAAAGGATTGAACTTGCCGACCCAGAAAAGTTATTAAAGAAATCGTTAAAATAGTCCAAGTGACTACAGTGGCTCAATCTTACGTTTATCAAGCGACGAGAATACTTTTTGTGCGCAAAAACAAACAAAAATAACGACTTGAAGTATTAATTTCCTTGGAAATGAATAGTTGAAATAAAGTCATTATTTTGGGGGGGTTTTGCGCACAAAAAGTATTCTCGTCGCTTGATAAACGTAAGATTGAGCCACTGTAGTCACTTGGACTATTTTAACGATGTCTTTAATAACTTTTCTGGGCCGGCAAGTTTCAATCCCTTAGAAGCCTATGTAGGAGTGACCCAGCTCTCAGATTTAATCACAAATATCTTCATTTGTGTTCTGAAGATGAACGAAAGTCTTACGGGGTTGAACAACATGAGGGAGAGTAATTACTGACAGAGTTTATATTTTTGGGTGAAATATCCCTTCAAGGTCAGTTTAACCAATTTAGACATAAAAAAAAGTCAGTTTAAACATAATTATTAATTATAATAAAAGTGTATGGAACCCACAACAATTAAAAAACAAAAACTTACAAAACAATTTATTGTCCCCCATTTTTATTTAATCTGGTCACTGGTTTATTCTTTGCTACTATTATTAGTTACCAACTCCACTAGGCCTGAAATATATTTTGTATGTTTTAATCCCCTGGATCATGCTACAAACATATGATCTTATAGAACATGATGGACAGTGGCTGTTTTTTTTTTTGTTTGTTTACATGATCTTGCTTTAACGGTCATTTTATATAGTACTGCAAAAAAAAAAAAAAAAAAAAACAGTTGATTGTAAAGCTATTCTATTGCTGTTATATATTTATTTATTGTCCAACGTTCCAATTATCTGATATAGCATGTCCTTTACTTCCATTTTATATGTTGGTGTTAATTCAGTGTTTGTAATGCTAATTAGTGATTAATTAATTAATTTAGTATTAATACTAAAGGTTTTGTGGGTTAAAAGTAGAAAACAATACTTGAACTGCGTTTAGACTGCGCACAGAAATATGAGACATTATACACAATATGAGACATGATGCAGCGCATGCCAACTCGTGTCCCGCTGGGTAGATCAGCACGTTACAGTATGTAAAAATACCAGTTCGGGGTTCCTTTTTCGGCTGTTGTTGCAGCCAACTGCAACTTGGTTGGCATTGCCTTTTCAGCGTGAGAAATACACGGTGTGAGCGTGTGATCTGGTTGAATTTCGTGTGTCTCATGGCCAATGCGTGAGACTTGAGAACCGCGTGAAAACCCTTGAATGATCTCTGCAACCGAAGTGAAACTGTTTAACTTAAAGCCATAAATATACTCCGATATACAGTAGGCTACTTGGAAATGGAGTTGAAGTTTAGCATTCTGTGTGACCATATCATGCTGAATTATCAGTATTGAGAGAATATAATTAGCTCTGTTCTCAAAAACGCAAGTTAACACACTGGCTGTGAAGCTGTGAAACAGATTTGAGAAGATATGCTTTTGGACAAGCACAGATAAAACCTAAATCATCATTATGGAGAGTACAGACAAATTTTAAGCTTTTTGTTTGTATTTTTTTTTTTTTTTGGAATAAAGTCAAGAGTCAGAGTTGACATCTTCATGCTCTCCATCATCAATCATATATCTATAATCTCGTAGTCATTATCAGGATTTTTACTTTGGTCTCTATGGACCACATCTGCATATTAACTGAGTACATAAAAAAGTACATAAAAAAAGGAGTTTTACTATGGTCCACTGAAAAAAATTTGGAGTAGGATTTACTTGAAAAAAGCTAGGCAACTTTTTCCACTCAGAAAATGCTAGTAATTTACAAAGATTTGCCAAGTAAAAACCTAAACATATTTATCAGTAGCTTTATTTAGAAATCTTTAAGTTAAAATTTACTTGGAATATGGAATCAAGTAAACTTTACTAAACCTAGTCAAGTAAAAGTAACAAAGAAAATATGTCATTTTAACTTGGCTTGTAAAAGATTAATATCAATTTAGTTGTAATTTCCTTTGCATTACATTTCACTCAAACAATTTTATTGAATTATACCAGTCATTTATAGCATGTGTGAGTATCTAAGTAATTTATACTTCATCATGTCAGATGTTAAGCATGATGTGAATGCAAAGACCTCAATACTTCGTAGACAATACACAATGACGGTAACATTTGATGGATCGTTTTTGTGTTTGAATGTGTTATTTTGAGCAGAAAATGTACTCGAAATTTCACAAAATGGCAAGTTACTAATCCTGACAACAAAAGTAATGATAAAACAGTGTAAATACAGCTGGAAACCAGTGAAAAATCAACCTTCAAGGTCCAGTGCATGATGGGAACCCCAGTATCAGAAAAGTTGAGTAATTTTTACTTAATTTTATTAAGTTGATATTTACACTTTCATTTCTACTCGCTTAAATTAAGTACTGCTATGGAATTTGCTTCGTTTTTTTTTATTCTTGCCTGAACTAACTTTTTCTTGTAAATTACATTGGGTTTTTTTTTCAGTAGTATTTACCTTACCAAAAAATCATTTTTTTCAGTGTGGTACAGTGTTTTTAGAATTTATATTATTGAATATATTATTATAGGATAGCCTCTTGAGATGCATCCTCTCATTTTCAAGAGGGTCCTATAAGGAGGACATGATGTAAATACTTACCTTTCGGACAGATACTTATGTAATTATATAGAAATATATAATTACCCTTTACTCACCCTCAAGGTGTTTCTCTATGAATAAAAATGCCTACTTTCTTTCCATACTCAACATGCATTTGTGTTCAGTTTAACTTTTCAACATTCTGCCCATTGATGGCGTGAACTGTAACCTGCAAGTCAGTTTGCACCAGACTTGCATTTGTTTTGTGTGCAAATAATTAATATCCTCTCAGCTTTAGTTCTTCTTCATAAAGAACACACATCTTGTTTCTTCAAGTGAGAGTGCTGGGAATCTCCTCAAAGACTTGTGCTCTAAATGTGTCGCTGCAGATTTGTGTTCATCTTATTGCAATTTAATTTTCTCAAGTTCATAGAGACACACACTTCAAGTTACCTGCTGTGCTGTAGTCACATTTACACATTTTAAGAAGCGGTGGTCTAGCAACGACATCAGTGCTAAACCAACATTGCAGTAGGACTACTATAGCAACCTTGGTGTCAGAAAAGGAGGGGTTGTTGAACAGGAAGATGCTGTTTTTTGGTCAGCCAAGATAATATATGGCCCGTTTTCATGGTCGAAGGTCACCAGTACATTTACCCTCAGCTTGCAAAGCCATCTGAACATTTCCGTCTTACTTTTCTATATGGCTATTAAGTTGTC
The DNA here is from genome assembly GCA_036326025.1 of Chrosomus eos. NCBI lineage: Eukaryota > Metazoa > Chordata > Actinopteri > Cypriniformes > Leuciscidae > Chrosomus > Chrosomus eos. Next base: position 37,632,886 of record CM070835.1, read on the forward strand.
TGCAACAATCATGCCTCAAATTTGTTTTTAAAACTGCTTTCATTTTGAATATTTATTTAAATAAAAATAAATAAAATATTAGTTTGTGTATCAATATTAGTCATAAATGTACCAAATTTAGCTGTAATTTTGTAGGAAGATGCAGAGACAAGACACTCTTAAAAATAAAGGGTCCAAAAATGGTTTTGACAGCAATGCCATAGAAGAACCTTTCAGTGAATATTTCTTAAAATAGCTGTTTTTTAGAGTGATGTTGATGTGGCCACACCCTGAGATCGTTATTAATATTTCAATTAACAAAAAAATGGCTGGTTGTAATTTGTAATTCATCACTAAAAAATAAAATCACAAACAAAAAACCCACCATGGTCAGAAACACACAAAACAGAAGTCTTTATTAAACATTACTCTTATCATCCAGGGACCTGACACAACAGAAACATTTTTGTGCGTTTGACTGTATAACAGAACAGGGCCTGTGCTCTACATCATGTAGATCTGTTTGTCATCCTTTGAGTGAGAAAAGAGGCCCGTCGCGCTCTGACACGCAGTGTGGCTCAATAGTGATGAACCTTTGGGCAGCGAAATGCAGAATCAGATGAAATGGACAGTACTGAGCAACTGAAGAGGCTTGAGATTTTCACAACAGATAGAAGTGAATAGACTCGAGCTCTGCATGTCGTGTGCATATAGTTGCAGAGAAACAGTTCACACCCCACTCTCAGATGACATTGTTAAAGAGGAAATCATTTTGACCCCATTACACTGGCCAAAATTTCATGCGACGGGTTTAGCAGGAGTGATGCAAAGGCAGAGTCTTTGACTCACCCTCATGTTGTTCCAAACCTGTGTGCATTTCTTTCTTGTGTAGAACTCAAAGATACTTTGAAGAATGAATTGACTTCGTTTATATGATAGTCAAATGGGGATCAAAACCACATTGGACCCCATTGACTTTCATAGTATGAGAAATGATCACGCCAATACAAGCATGTCTTATTTTAATATAGAATTTCTAGACAACTAAGCTCATAATTGTGAATTTATTCCTTGTTTGATGTTTTTTTAAGCCTAATAAAGGTTCAGATACGGGGACAGATTCAGTGAATGCTAGTGGTCTCATGAATCCAGATGTCTGGCAGGAATCAGTGCGTAACAGAGGCAGAGTTGTTGTTTGTGAGCTTTATTTAAAGTGATTGTCACACAGAGGCAGTGTTGTTGTTGTTGACAAGTGTTCAATGATTGTTGCAGGAGAGCAGAGGCAGTGATGTTGTATGAGGACGCGGCGGTGCAAGCATCTCAGCACATGTGACAGATGATTAGAAACACAAACTATTAGGGTTTCGAAGTGATGATATTGTCCAGAGATGGTTGGTCACAGAGATGAAACTGTCCAGAGAGATGCACAGATGTCCAGAGATTCAATTTTCGCAGAGATACTTTGCAATATTTCGTAGAATTTCTGACGAAAGGGACCTGTGAAACATGACAAGCGTATATATTTATATATATATAGCCCCGCATAAAAAAAAAAAAATGATGAGAGACATTCTCATTCGCCATTTTCAAGTGTCTTTATTTATCTTTAATAAAAATTGTTTCTAAAAACCTGTGACACACACACACATATTGTCAGGGTTTGTGCAGGTGCTGAAGACGAGGACACGAAAGCTTCAATATAAATGTTTTAATAAACAAAATGAAAACTTTCCAAACTTAAACAGGAACAATAACTCCAGGAAATCAGAAACACAACCACACATGGACGACGATCGACCAACACTGGGAGAAAACACAGGGCTTAAATACACATGAAATGATTGGATAATTAACAGAACACAGGTGATGAAACTGAACACAAACGAGGAGCGGGAAAACTTAACAGGACTAAACCAAAAACCACAAAGACAGGGGAAACCAAGATACAAAACAGAACTCAAACACATCAAAGCGTGACAGTACCTCCCCCCTCCCCGAAGGCGCGTCCTCGCGCCGTATAACATCCAAAGGGGTGGGAGGGTGGGCGCCCTGGAGGCTGACGAGGGCATGGTGCAGGTCCAGGAAGCCTCCAGGGCGGAGCAGGCTGTGGGCGTGGCCACGGCGGTGCAGGCTGTGGGCGTGGCCACGACGGTGCAGGCTGTGGGCGTGGCCACGACGGTGCAGGCTGTGGGCGTGGCCATGACGGTGCTGTGAGACTCTCGGGCGTCCAGGGCGGAGCTGTGAGACCCTCGGGCGTCCAGGGCGGAGCTGTGGGACCCTCGGGCGTCCAGGGCGGAGCTGTGGGACCCTCGGGCGTCCAGGGCGGAGCTGTGGGACCCTCGGGCGTCCAGGGCGGAGCTGTGGGACCCTCGGGCGTCCAGGGCGGAGCTGTGGGACCCTCGGGCGTCCAAGGCTCTTCAGGTGGCCACGGCGGTGAAGACCCTTCAGGTGGCCGTGGTGGTGAAGACCCTTCAGGTGGCCATGGCGGTGCAGACCCTTCAGGTGGCCATGGCGGTGCAGACCCTTCAGGTGGCCATGGCGGTGAGGACCCTTCAGGTGGCCATGGCGGTGCAAACCCTTCAGGTGGCCATGGCGGTGCAGACCCTTCAGGTGGCCATGGCGGTGCAGACCCTTCAGGTGGCCATGGCGGTGAGGACCCTTCAGGTGGCCACGGCGGTGAAGACCCTTCGGGTGGCCATGGCGGTATAGACCCTTCAGGTGGCCATGGCGGTGTTATCTTTTCGGGTCTCCGTGGATCTTTGGCCGGCCACGGCGAAGGCGTATGGCGCCCCCCCAAAATTTTCTTGGGGAGGACAGGCTCATGATCGGGAACTGACTTGACATCAACGGGCGCTGGGTCAACGGGTTCTGGGTCAACGGGCTCTGGGTCTGGGTCAACGGGCTCTGGGTCTGGCGCTGGGTCAACGGGCTCTGGCTCTGGCGCTGTGTCAACGGGCTCTGGCTCTGGCGCTGGGTCAACGGGCTCTGGCTCTGGCGCTGGGTCAACGGGCTCTGGCTCTGGCGCTGGGTCAACGGGCTCTGGCTCTGGCGCTGGGTCAACGGGCTCTGGCTCTGGGTCAACGGGCTCTGGCTCTGGCGCTGGGTCAACGGGCTCTGGCTCTGGCGCTGGGTCAACGGGCTCTGGCTCTGGCTCTGGGTCAACGGGCTCTGGCTCTGGCGCTGGGTCAATGGGCTCTGGCTCTGGGTCAACGGGCTCTGGCTCTGGCGCTGGGTCAACGGGCTCCGTGCTGGATTGGACCAGCATATCAGGAAACTCGGGGCTGGACGGGACCAGCATATCATGAAACTCGGGGCTGGACGGGACCAGCATATCAGGAAACTCGGGGCTGGACGGGACCAGCATATCAGGAAACTCGGGGCTGGGATCAGGCTCTGGCGGGCAGGTGACAGGCTCAGGCTCTGGCGGGCAGGCGACGGGCTCAGGCTCTGGCTGGATGTGGCTGACTTGAACCCCAGCCTCGGCCGCCTTCTTTTGGGCCAGTCGCACCGATATCAGTGGGGGATCAGTCATACCGGATATCAGCCGGGGAAGTCCAGGGACCGATCTGGCGGCAGGGCTGATGCGGTGTGCAGGCTCTGGTGGGCAGACGATGGGCTCTGGTGGGAGCGTGCAGGTGATGGGCTCAGGCGTTGGCGTGCAGGTGATGGGCTCTTGCTCTGGCTGGCCGTGGAGATCGGGCTGGATGTCTCCCACGGTGAGTGAGGAACCACACACCCACAGCGCACGGGCAATGAACTTAACTAAAGGGAGGTGGAGATCTCCCAACAACAGTCTCTGAGCGAGGGTATCATCCATCCCACTCCAAAACTCGTGCGTAAGGGACTCCTCGTCCCAATTAAAGTCCCGGAGAAGATGGAGATATATCTCCGCATATTCCTCCAGAGACCGGCCATCTTGTGGGACACAAAGTTCGTAGTTCATTCCTTTTTTTTTTTTTTGTTATGGTCGATCGTTCTGTCAGGGTTTGTGCAGGTGCTGAAGACGAGGACACGAAAGCTTCAATATAAATGTTTTAATAAACAAAATGAAAACTTTCCAAACTTAAACAGGAACAATAACTCCAGGAAATCAGAAACACAACCACACATGGACGACGATCGACCAACACTGGGAGAAAACACAGGGCTTAAATACACATGAAATGATTGGATAATTAACAGAACACAGGTGATGAAACTGAACACAAACGAGGAGCGGGAAAACTTAACAGGACTAAACCAAAAACCACAAAGACAGGGGAAACCAAGATACAAAACAGAACTCAAACACATCAAAGCGTGACACATATATATATATATATATATATATATATATATATATATATATATATATATATATATATATATTATATATATATATATATATATATATATATATATATATATATATATATCGTCGGCCATCATTGCTAGCAACATGCCGATTTACATAGCCTAGGCTATGTATTAACACTGAACTTTTTTTCAGCGCACGCACAGTATGGAAAGATAGATCGTGAGGTGATATTTACTGAATTTGACAAAGTGATTTTGACATCAAGCTTTCTTCAGAACTGACTCCACCTTATTAAAAGCCAAATCATTGGGTGAGGGGAATAAAGTTCCAGAATTTATTACTGATCGTTTTGTTCAGGTGTATCTTAAAATGGCACTTTTGGTGTTACTGAACGTTTTATTCAGTTGTGGCACTTTTAGTGTGTTTGTACAGGAGGGTAGTGGAATGTTGTAAGTACTTTGGTATCTAGCCTACAACATAAAAACAAAGATCCACTATATTTTTGAAGCATTAAACAGTTTAGGAGAAGAGTTGTCTTTGTTTAGTATTTTACAATACAGAACAATTAATCGAGCATTGCGTGTTTCTTTTGAATTGTACAATGTGGAACAGTTTGCATTACCCTATGTTTATTTTTTCAATGGAAATACTGTACTGAAAATGCACTGATAAGATTTTGTTGGCAGCCAGTTGTGGCCATTCTGTGTGTAGCCTAATGGTTATGAGAATGTGTACAGTCAGAAAAGTTCATTATATGTAATTCTGTGTGTTAAAAAGAGGAAAATAAGCAATTTGCTTTAATTCAGAGAGGTACTTAAAAAAGGGTGAAGAACACATCATAATTCATGTCCTCATATAGAATATTGGTAAGAGTAATAGCACTGTGATTGCCTGATTCTATTAGCGATTACTTTGGTCTTCAAGTTAAAGAGTCATAAGATGATGCATTAGCACAATAACTTGCCAAAAATGGTATTATTTAAAAGTTACTCTACTCATTTATTGTTGTACCTTGTTTTCATGTGGTTGCTATTCAAAGTTTGTGTTTAAGAGTTCGCCTGTTGATCGGGAATCGGTTGATTATGCCTGATGTATCGCAAGGGAAGCGTGTTGCGCCTCCTCGTCCATTATTACACTGGACGTGAGGGAAGTAACACCATGTCCCGTGTCTTATTACTCATTATTCCCCTTTTCCAGGTAAAATATGTTTATTAATGCATTTTATGTCTGTATTTATGTACTCTGTGGGCTAAGAAATAAGCTAGAAGTCAAACTTGTCTGTATAATTGTTATTGCTTCGAGTAAGTGCTGCTTAACGTAAGCTCCACTATAGTTATTTTGCTAGCTGCATCACGTGGTGTACATCGCGTGGTGGAGATATACAACTATACGGTTCATGTGCCGTGTTCAGCACTTAAATGGGAGATGTGTTTAATGATAAATAACTGGGATATGTTATATTATTTTGTGTAGTTGAGAAGAGTGATATTAATTGCTAAACTATCAGAGTGATTATAGGTGCGTTAAATATTAGAATAATTAAATTCATGTTTGTTAATTAGTCTGTTCAGCTTCTATGTATATAAGAGGAATAATACAGCCGGTTCCACGTATTTAAAGTAACCAGTTGCATTTGTACTTTGCAGTAATACTGATTTTGCATTTAGTAATAATTTTGTAATATTATGCATGGTTGAATTATTGTTCTTGTAAAAGAAATGCATTATTACACTGGACGTGAGGGAAGTAACACTGTGTCCCGTGTCTTATTACTCATTATTCCCCTTTTCCAGGGGTTGTAACATTTTCTGGAGGCCCCGCTGGGATTGAGTGAAGCAGGGTCCGACTTCTGCCAAGAACAGACGTCCCAAGCTCTCATTCAGTCCCCTTCAACTTACCCAGGCAGGCGACATCGAGTGGAAAATACGGTGGCAGTTCGAGTGTCTACAACTAAAAGCAAAAGCAATCTGAGGTGAACCCAAGGTACCAGGAGCGCTTCTGTCAAAGTTAAGCACACAAGTTACTACTGTTACTGAACACTAGATCGTTGCTGCAAGAAAAATGGAGTCCGTTGAAGTAGAGACATTGCAGTTGGAAATAATAGGGCTTTTGTGTATACTGCCAGTAGAAAGCCTAAAAGAACTGTGTGATTTTCTAATCATTGCTGGGCCAGAATTGGAGCATGTGGCAGGAAAGAACAGAACATCACTCATCTTAATGATAAGTAACCATCTGCAAAGCGAAGAGTTACAGAAACTTGAAGATTTGGGAATGGCGATGCTCCTCTGCCTTAAAGACAAAATAATTGAGCTACAGGCTCAGACAGCAGCTGACCACGCAAGTGAGCCTCAAGCATCACCAAATAAAAACCCAAATCAGCCTGATGACACACAAGACAATGCACCAACAGAAAGCAGATCTCCCCAGGTACAGGTACCACAAAATGTTAAGGGTGAACAGGGGGTCCAGGCCACTAAACCTAGCCACAGAATGGCAGCCTCAGGTTTATCACTGGATCACATCCCTTCTCCTTGGCACAAAGAATTTAAAATATCTGGACAAATTGGGGAACCAGGACAGAAAGATCGTCTCCCGTTTTCCAGCTTAGCGCGGCCGCCTGAGCATGGTCTTCTAAAAGGGCTGCCAGCGACTGAGATTGTTGATGCTGTCATAAGAGCCATTGTTCCTGGAATGCAGTTGCGCAGTTATTTAGAGGGGAAAAGTGACCTCACACTGCCCACCCTGAGAAGGATACTCCGTTGTCATTACCAAGAAAAGAGTGCAACAGAGTTATATAAACAGCTGTCTTCTGAAGTCCAGAGCATGAAGGAGACACCTCAGAGCTTCCTTATTCGCACTCTAGATTTAAGACAGAAGATTCTGTTTGCCTCACAAGAATCTGAGTCAGGCCTACGATATGATCCAGTGCTCGTGCAGAACATGTTCCTCCACACAGTTATGACCGGCCTGCAGAACGATAATGTAAAACGTGACCTCCAGCCATTCCTGGAGAAAACTGGCATTTCTGATGAACTCTTGTTTGAGAAACTAAATATTTCCTGTGCTTATGAAAGTGAGAGGCAGGATAAGAAGAAGATGACAGCACCACAGCGGCCTGTAACTATTCATGCTGCTCATTCTGACCAGACTCCAATTGAAAAAAAGGAAAAGACAAGCCAGCTGAGTCAAAGTAAGAATAATGTTGATATTCTTTCAGAACTGCAGGAGATGAAAGCTAACATGACCCTCCTGAAAGACCTGAAAGCTGAAGTGTCCTCTATTAAAGAGTCTATGCAGCAGCCCTCTTTCCAACAGCTGCAGCTGCACCCAAATCCACCACCAGGACTAGATGGCATCTCACCTCAGCTGACATCGGGCTACAATGACCCACCACTGACATACAGAGCAACCCCAGCACCTGCAGCACAACAAGGCTATCTTCAATCCCCTGCCATACAACACAGGTACCCTCAAAGCTCTGTAGCACAGCACAGCTATCCTCAGGTTCCTGCAGCAGAATATGGCTACCCTCGAGCCCCTACAGTACAGCACAGCTACCCTCCACTGAATCAAAGGTATGACAACCAACAACACTCTCATCCCACAGCTACACTGCGGTATAGGAGGAGATGCTATGGCTGTCAGCAGGAAAATCTGGAAGACTGCACTCACTGCTTTAGGTGTGGCAGCAGCGAACACTTCTCAGCCGGTTGCAGAATGAGAAGATCAGGCCACCTCAGAGGAGGTCCTTTAAACGGGCAAGGGTTACCCCAGCGGGGCAGGGAGTAACCACTTCATCATCAGTGCCCCAACTATGTGCACGCTGTGGCGCACATGGGAAAAATGTGAGACTCAGGCAATGTGCGGTATGTAAAAGCGTGTTATATTGTTCCAAGGCATGTCAATATGAGCACTGGGTTGTTCACAGAAGTCAATGTCCAAAAACCTTGTGTTATACAGTCCAAGCCAAATCACAAAAGAAAAGACAAGCTAAAGTTGCACCATTGGTTGGACAAAAATATCTGATAAACTGCCACATCCACGGCCAGCAGGTTAGAGCTTTGTGGGACTCAGGTTCACAAGTGACTGTAGTTAGTGAACAATGGAAAGCAGACCACTTACCGCATGTGACACTGAGACATATTTCTGAAATCGTTGAAACTAATGACACTTTAAATCTGACTGCAGCTAATGGTGAAGACATGCCGTACAGTGGATGGATTGAGGTTGCATTCAAATTAACTGCAGGTGCAGGGGTCCCTACAACAGAAGTTGTTGTTCCCACCTTGGTGATTAAAGGTAACACTCTTGCTCGACCTATTATAGGTTCAAATGTTATTGGCCTTATTATTGATACAGAGTTACAGCAGGATGAAGCCAGTGACAACCAGCAGCTAATCAGAACTGTTAAAGCAGCTTTCTCTGGTTTTGAAATGGAGGATGCTAAAGTATTTGTTGAGAGAATTGCTGCTGAACAGCAATCACTGGAATATGCTGTCAAAATGACCAGAGAGAATGTAAATGTCCCCAAACATACATCTGTAAAGGTGGAGTGCCGTGTTTTGACATCTCCTTTGCAAGAGGAGACAACACTGATCCTTGAGCCTAGTGTAAATCCGCAGTGGTCGGAGGGTCTAGAATTCACTGACACTCTTGTGAAACTGAGTAAAGGAAAAAAAACCGTTCATAGTGGTAGATGTACAAAACCCAACAGATCATGACATAGTACTTACTGGCAGGACAGTTATTGGAACAGCACAGTCAGTTCAAGCAGTGTACCCAGCAACAGTGTTGGAACACTCCTGCTATGCTCCCCCAGTAACAGTAAATAATATGGAAGTCAGTAAGAAACGAACATCTGCTACTGATTGGGATCCTCCAGTCGACTTGAGCCATCTTAGTCCCACTGAAAAGGAAATAGTTAAAGGAATGTTGAGAGAAGAGTCAGAGTCCTTTTCCATTTCTGATGACGACATCGGCTCCATTGAGAACCTGCAGCTTTCCATCTCACTAAAAGACACTGAACCTGTGGCCAAAACTTACCTGTCTGTACCAAAACCCCTCTATCAAGAGACGAAGAGCTACCTTCACGACCTCATCACACAAGGTTGGGTGCGTAAATCCACTTCCCCGTATGCTTCCCCCATTGTGTGTGTTCGAAAAAAAGATGGAAGCCTACGTCTCTGTATAGACTACCGTGAGCTGAACCGTAAGACTGTACCAGATCGCCAGCCCATTCCCAGGGTGCAGGACATCATGGACGGTCTGGGAGGGAACTCATGGTTTTCGTTGTTAGATCAGGGAAAAGCTTACCATCAGGGATTCATGGCAGGAGAAAGCCGGCCTCTCACTGCTTTTGTGACTCCCTGGGGCCTATATGAATGGATCCGAATACCCTTCGGCTTAATGAACGCACCAGCCGCCTTCCAGCGATGCATGGAAGAATGTCTGGAGGGGCTCAGGGATGAAACCTGCATTCCTTATCTTGATGACGTATTGGTGTTCAGTAAGTCCTTTGAGAGCCATGTAGAACATGTCAGGGCTGTGCTGAGAAGATTAAGAGCACAGGGTATAAAGTTGAAACCAGCCAAGTGTGAGATATTTAGACGAGAGGTTCGCTACCTTGGGCGAGTCATTTCATCAGAGGGCAGTAAAATCGACCCGGCTGATACCCAAGCTGTCAGAGCCCTAAAAGACAAGCAACCAGCCACAGTGGGAGAACTAAGAGCCATCATGGGTCTCCTCAGTTATTATCGTCAGTATATTCGAGATTTCTCTCGAATCGCTGCCCCCCTTTATAACCTCATGAAAGCTCCTGCTGACTTAGAAAGGAATGACAAACATAGCCCCAGAACAAGACAGAATAAAAGAAAACAAAGTGGGGCATCTTCCAACCACCCCATTGTATGGACAGAGAGACATCAGCACTTACTGGAGGAACTCTTGGATCACCTTGTAGAGCCGCCAATCCTTGCCTTCCCTGACTTTAACAAACCCTTTGTCCTACACACAGACGCTTCCAATCTGGGTCTGGGGGCAGTTTTATATCAGGAACAGGAAGGAAAAATGCGTGTAATAGCATATGCATCCCGAACCCTCACTGAGCCTGAGAAAAACTACCATTTCCACTCCGGGAAATTGGAGTTCCTCGCCCTTAAATGGGCGGTGTGTGAAAAATTCAGAGACTATTTAATAGGCTCATCCTGTACTGTGTATACGGATAACAATCCGCTTACATATGTCTTGTCCACAGCAAAATTAAATGCAACTGGACACGGTGGGTTGCTGAATTGGCGGATTTTCACCTCACTATCCGATATCGACCCGGGAAAGAAAACACGGATGCCGACGTTCTCTCAAGGTTGCCATTGGATTTGAATGCCATGATGGAACACTGTACTGAGGAAATGTCATCTCGTTCAGTACAAGCAGTTGTACAGTCAGTCGAGGACCCAGATTACAATGCTGTGTGGTCTATGGCACTGTCCATTCAATGCAATGAAATTGGTAGGCCGGAGCATCAGCCTCTCTCTACATCAGAGATTTGTCGAGCCCAGAAAGAAGACAAAAATATCAGCCCAGTTATTGAGTGTCGTCAGTGGAATAAAAAACCTGACAGTAAACAGCTGAAATCATTCAGTTCACAGAGTAAAAGGCTCATCAGTGAATGGGAAAAACTCACCTTAGATGATGACGGTGTCCTGCGTCGAAAAACAGCTACCCGAACACAACTTGTGCTGCCTGACAAGTACAAGGCAACCATCTTGAAGGAACTGCATGATAATATGGGGCACCAAGGAGTCGACAGAACCACCTCACTGGTAAGAGAGCGCTTCTTTTGGCCTTATATGCAGCGTGACATCGACCACTATGTGACTCGTAGCTGTTCATGCTTGAAACAAAAGAAACCCACCCGAGAGACTAGGGCACCTCTAACTAATATTGTGACAACTCAGCCTTTTGAGTTAGTGTCCATTGATTTCTTACATGTTGACAAGTGTGCAGGCGGGTATGAGTATATCTTAGTTGTTATAGATCATTTCTCCAGATTCGCCCAAGCCTACGCCACAACATCCAAGTCAGCAAAAACAGTGGCAGATAAACTTTTTAATGATTACGCATTAAGGTTCGGGTTTCCTCAACGCATTCATCACGATCAAGGAGGTGAATTCCAAAACCAGCTCTGGCACAATTGAAAAAGACATCTGGAGTACTAGGCTCGCGAACAACGCCATACCATCCTCAAGGTAATGGACAGGTTGAGCGTTTTAACCGCACACTCATACAGATGCTGAGAACTCTCACAGAGAAGGAGAAATCAAACTGGAAAGACTCAGTGAACAAATTAGTTTTTTCATACAATTGTACAAGATGTGAAGTTACTGGCTTTTCCCCCTTTTATCTCCTTTTTGGGAGGACCCAAGGCTGCCAGTTGACATACTATTCCGTCTGACACCAGAAACCGGCACGCCTGATCACAGAGAGTACATGAGAAAGTGGCGTGAAGGAATGCAAGAAGCCTACGAGATAACAAGGAACAATGCGAGAAAATCTGCTGAAAGAGGGAAAAGAAACTATGATTGCAAAATAAAGAGCTCAGAGTTAGAAGCAGGAGACCGTGTTTTGGTCAGAAACTTGACTCCAAGAGGAGGAACTGGCAAGCTCCGCAGCCATTGGGAGGACACGATCCACAAGGTTGTACGACGTGTAAACAAGGATGCTCCAGTGTACGAAGTTGTTCCAGAACAAGGAAAAGGAGAGATAGCAGGATCTTGCACCGCAACCTGTTGCTCCCATGTGACCATTTACCCTTGAAGTTCCTCTCAAAATCGCTAGGCCGAAGACAAAACCTTCAAAGCAGACAAATGAACAGGAAACTACTAGCCACCAGAATGACAGCGATGAGGACTCGGAGGATGAATGGTTCTATTACCCACCTCCACAGCCCCTTCTGAACAGGACATGTGATGCTCCACAGACATGTGATGAGGGGGAACCCACCTATCAGCTAGCAGACACTGAGTCCACTAGAGCACATGATGAACAAGGGCGGGAACATGACAAGGTGCTGCAGCTTGAGGAGGAACAGGGCAGGATTGATTCACAGGGCAGAGATGAGGCACCTGAGGAGCTGGAGACTCTTGGGGACAGCCTTGTACTGCTTCCTATGTCACCTCCCCCAGGTGAAAGTCACAGTGAGAATGTACAATTCCAAGTCCGGCCAAGGAGAGGACGACGACCCCCAAAGCGATTCACCTATGATGAACTTGGTTTTCCAGCCTGTTACAGCCTAGGACTCCCATCCAGGCCCACATACAGGTGTAATTCTGTGCAACACTATGGACCCCACCAACCCGGGGCCATGTGGCCAGATCTGATCAGATCCCCACCTATCACCCTGTTTTCTTGTATGGGTGATTTAAACATTTGATGGACTGTTTCACATCCACACACATTCACTTTTATGGACCCTTGGGACATTGAACACACATACACACACACTTCAGAACTGTTCTACAAATGGAACATGCCCAGAAACACACACACACTTGTGATTCTGAAGAAAAACATATAAACACATTCACAATGGACTGTTCAAGCAATTGTGATCCAACACACACTCCATTGAAAAAAAAAAAAAAAAACAAATAACACAAGGACTTTAAGATGGCCAAATGCCTCTATATGGACTGTGTACAGTTGCATTGTATGCACTACTGCTAATGGGACTACTTTAATATTTGAATGTCGAGGACGACATTTGTGTTGAAGGGGAGTGTGTAATGGTTATGAGAATGTGTACAGTCAGAAAAGTTCATTATTTGTAATTCTGTGTGTTAAAAAGAGGAAAATAAGCAATTTGCTTTAATTCAGAGAGGTACTTAAAAAAGGGTGAAGAACACATCATAATTCATGTCCTCATATAGAATATTGGTAAGAGTAATAGCACTGTGATTGCCTGATTCTATTAGCGATTACTTTGGTCTTCAAGTTAAAGAGTCATAAGATGATGCATTAGCACAATAACTTGCCAAAAATGGTATTATTTAAAAGTTACTCTACTCATTTATTGTTGTACCTTGTTTTCATGTGGTTGCTATTCAAAGTTTGTGTTTAAGAGTTCGCCTGTTGATCGGGAATCGGTTGATTATGCCTGATGTATCGCAAGGGAAGCGTGTTGCGCCTCCTCGTCCATTATTACACTGGACGTGAGGGAAGTAACACCGTGTCCCGTGTCTTATTACTCATTATTCCCCTTTTCCAGGTAAAATATGTTTATTAATGCATTTTATGTCTGTATTTATGTACTCTGTGGGCTAAGAAATAAGCTAGAAGTCAAACTTGTCTGTATAATTGTTATTGCTTCGAGTAAGTGCTGCTTAACGTAAGCTCCACTATAGTTATTTTGCTAGCTGCATCACGTGGTGTACATCGCGTGGTGGAGATATACAACTATACGGTTCATGTGCCGTGTTCAGCACTTAAATGGGAGATGTGTTTAATGATAAATAACTGGGATATGTTATATTATTTTGTGTAGTTGAGAAGAGTGATATTAATTGCTAAACTATCAGAGTGATTATAGGTGCGTTAAATATTAGAATAATTAAATTCATGTTTGTTAATTAGTCTGTTCAGCTTCTATGTATATAAGAGGAATAATACAGCCGGTTCCACGTATTTAAAGTAACCAGTTGCATTTGTACTTTGCAGTAATACTGATTTTGCATTTAGTAATAATTTTGTAATATTATGCATTGTTGAATTATTGTTCTTGTAAAAGAAATGCATTATTACACTGGACGTGAGGGAAGTAACACCGTGTCCCGTGTCTTATTACTCATTATTCCGCCAGCTTCCCGATAAGAAACATGCAATAAAGTTTGTTAGCAAAGAGATTCCCTTGCATCATTTTTTGTCACAAACTCCTACGCTATACTGTTTTTGAAAATGTGCTGTGGCTGTGGCACAAGGTGCGCTCTGGAGTTACGCAGCGAGATATCACGCGCCTCATCCACTCCAGGATATATCTTCGCATCATTCTCGCTAGTATGGCATTGCACACGGTGTAAACACACCGGTGCACGGTGGTTTTGCTGACTCCAAACGTTTCGCCTACCACTCTGTACTCTGCGCATGTAGCCGGTTTGTAGAGCGCAATGGCGATACGCTTCTCGGTTGGAACCAGAGGGCGATAGCTTGCGACATCTGGGGAAAGGCACGGGCCAATACAATTACACAACCGGTCAAATGTTGTCTTGGTCATCCGAATATGCTTCAACCAAAGTGTTTCCGTGAAGTGTCTGTGAACCACGATCTCCCAGAACTGTTTGGAGCGCTGTCGTTCCCACACAACAGGCCGCCTCCGTTGTCATCTAGAATTTACGTGCATATTCTGCATCTTCATAGCAATGTGTTGATAGCGTCGTTGTTTTCTTATTATAGCTTCATATGTCGCTATCAGCTGGCACATAAGCACTATTACAACTTGTGCAATATTGATCATTTGTTGGTAGATGGCGCAATCCATTTTGTCTAGCAAAACTTTGTTGGCAAATGTCTGCTTGAATGTTGTGCGATTCAGTGCGAAAATGAATGGAAACACCTTAAAATGTCTGAAATCAATTCGATATACCAATTTGATCGCAAAACAGCATGTGACGTCATTACACACAGGTTTTTATTCGCTTTAAAGCCGTTTGATGGAAACACATTTTTACCAGCTTTATTCACATTCGTTTTTTTACCGAACTTCAGATAATTCGATAGACAAATGGATGGAAACATGGCTACTGTTGTAAAAGGCCAGCGCTGTGACTGTGGCGGGAATGAGTGGTGGTTCTGCAGTGCGGTCAGACGTAGATCTGTGTCATAGCTCATAGTCTTCAAAATCTTCATGATCCCTTTTAGTGTAAATCCTTCTGTCTAGATGAGTAGGCCTATGGTTACTACAGGCACTGAGCCGTGTCGAAACATTATGACTTTTTTTTTTTGCTCTAGTGTCAGGATTTTGCTTTTGCTGTGAAAATTGTGTCATGGGCAGAGCCACGTTCCTATTGGCCAGTCGGGTGAGCATCGTCTTGTCTTGGGAGTCGAACTGAATCATGAATCATTACACCATTGTTCGGGTCACCTGGATGCAATGGTGTAATGATTCATGATTCAATTCGACTCCACAATTTTCACAGCGAAAGCAAAATCCTGACACTAGAGCAAGAAATTGCATCGAGAGCAAAGAAAAGTGTTTTGAGAGAAATACTTTTTTTTTTGAGAAAATGTTTTCACACTGATAGCAAAACATATATTTGAGATTTTTTTTCAAAGTATTTTGAGAGATTTTTTTTCCTCAGAAATAATTGGAAAAAAAAATTATGTTCTATGAGAAAATACTTTCTCTTAAAACTTCTTTTAGTCTCAAATATTTTTTTTCCCGCTATTATCATAGATGCCACCTACGTCACTAGAAATAGAATGTGCCATATTGACGACCGATCTCGCCCCGGTATGGCCGCCCAAACTGCCCATTTGAATGAGAGTATGGGTAACATACGTAAAAGTGCGGCACCTGGCCACCAAGGATTTATATTTAATCATGGGGAATGTAGGTATTATAAAAAATTATTTGGTGGTAGTTTGCTCTGACTAGGTAGCGAGTTGTTAGCTAAGTGGCTCAGCTGGTAGCTTGCCGGCTGTTAGCCACGGCTCACGGCTAGCTGTCATTAATCTGGATTAGGCCTGTCGTGATAGTCAATAAATCAATTAATCGCACAATTAAAAAAATTAGCTTGATCATTTTTCCGGCCGCGATAATTTGCATTTGTTTGTTTTACTCGCTCTCTCTCTCTCTCTCCTCTCTCTCTCTCTCTCTCTCTCTCTCTCTCTCTCTCTCTCTCTCTCTCTCTCTCTCTCTCTCTCTCTCTCTCTCTCTCTCTCTCTCTCTCTCTCTCTCCTCCTCTCTCTCCTCCTCTCTCCTCTCCCTCTCCCAAAGAGACTGCATGACAACTTAAGACATGTTATGTTTAAGACATAACCGACATATTATACGTGAATACTCTCCAAAACGGACATTTAAACATAGCGTTGTGTGTATTTGTCCATTCAGACTCGAAACAGAGCTCAGTTCATTACTCGCGCTTCGGGTCGGGTGTGTGCGCACAGAAAGATGAGACATGATACAATATGAGACATTCATACCAAATGAGACATTTCTTCTATCCTTTTGTTTTGGTATAGAATAAAATACCAGTTCGGGGTTCCTCTTTCAGCTGTTGTTGCAGCCAACTGCACAACATATTGAAGGGATTACTGAGACTGTTGGTCGCCAACATGGCGGCGCAAAGCTACAGTGACGTCATGTGACCTGACCGAATTGGTTATGAAAACTTTTTCTCTCAAATATTAATTTTTCTCTCATGAAATGCTTTTTTGCTATCAGTGTGATAACTTTTTCTCTCAAACTTTTTTTCTCTCAGATCATTTATTTTCTCGCATGTAATAAAGACACAATTCTAGCTCCATAAACCAACAACATGGCGTGAACAGACGTCGTGATGGAGAAGGTAAGTTGGAAGAAAGCTCGTCTAACCTTTTTAAGCTAGAACATTTAATATATAGCCCATCGTATACATTATTATTCATGCAGTCAAAAACTCTACAACTACTTTGCAACCAGGCCAGAAGCTTTGGCTCAGTTTGGCTAGTTATCTGAAACTGAGGGAAATGTTAGTGGCTATGGGAAGGAATGAAGATGTATTTCATAATTTTATTTTAAATTATATATTATACTGTATTAATAGTCTTTCTAGTTACATTAAGGCTACATGTATTAAAGCAGAGTGCTCTGGGTAATATTTTATATCCTGTCAAAACATATTTACAATTTGTTTTATTTTTTAAAGTTTTGTATATTTGTAATTTTGAAATATTACAGTAAAGGATATATGGTAACACTTTACAATAAGGTTCATTAGTTAACATTAGTTAACTACATTACTTAACATTAACTAATGATGAACTGCACTTATACAGCATTTGTTAATCTTTGTTAATGTTAATTTCAACATTTACTAATACTTTATTAAAATCTTGTTAACATTAGTTAATGCACTGTGAACTAACATGAACAAACAATGAACAGCTTTATTATTATTAACTAATGTAAACAAAGATGAACAAAAACAGAAACAAATGTATTGCTCATGCTTAGTTCATGTTAGTTAATACATTAACTATTGTTTAATAAACAAACATTATTGTAAAGTGTTACCGAGTATATTTGATGTGATGAATTGCTCTGTCATTTATCAAATTTACCAATTGTTATAATTTCAATTTGTGATGGTTAATTATGAACAATGGGTAAAATTGGGGGGTGGGCGGGGGCGGGGCTTCATTAAGGCGCTGATCTCACTCCAAGCTTTTGATAAAACTTGAGAACCCTGGTTTTCATATGTAGTGCCATTTCCCTTTAAAGGGTAACTCATCCCCTGGTCAGAGCCTGACTCCACCCACTGTCAATATTTGAAAAATGCTGGAAAAGGGGGAGGACCATGCACCTGAGACCCGCATCTCTCTGAAGGCAAGGGCGTGTTGAGCTGGTGCCTGCTTATGTTACACAATACGCAGTAGCCTACCACAACATCCAAAACGAAAATTCAACTGCAGGAGCCACCGTTCAACCTGAAGAGGGCAGCACTCAAGACGTTTTTACACCATATATTGTAGAATTAAAACACTTTACACCTAGCCTAGAAACCTAGATGCACCCTAGCGGCAGCAAAAATTATTTTGCAGCCAGTGTGGTCTAACAACTCTCCGTTGACTTTCGAGCTGGAAAAAACAAAAACTGGTCAGGCCAATCAGATTGTGTATAGAGTCGGCGGGCGGGCTTAACATAATGATGACAGAGTTGCGACGGTTCACTGCTACTTGAAAACAAAGAATGGCTGCTGCTGCTGGCAAACAGCGGTCTTTCTATTCGGCTTTGGCTGCGACTCTGGAGGATTTGAAGTCAAACTTTCTTTGAAACAAGAACAAAGAACGGCTTTGCTCTGACTCTGACTCTGTCGCTCTGACTACGTCACCTTCTTCATTACTCTGGTTGGTTGTAGCGCTATCCTATTGTGTGCCGAGGGAATTTAAAAGACAACCGTTTATCCCGGCCCTCGGATTGAGGCATGCCAATGGTGAGTTCCCAGACCTAACATCTTGATGTGTGTTACACCCAAGGCTACATTACACCCAAATGTCAAAAAATATACTTGAATCAATTAACAGCATTAATAAAGCCCCAGTCTTACAGATCATTAACTAAAAAAAGTTGTTTCAGGGTTCAGTTACCCTCTAAGTTACAGATTTTAAATAAACAGGAACACATTGTGTGCCCCACGATTAGCTTCATTCCATTTTAATGAAGAAACATATATTTTGCCACCATAATGGTGTAGTTAGCATTTTTCTTCAAATAAACATTATTTGTTTTGTTTATTTATTTTCATTATTTGTTCGTTATTTTCTATTTGTGGTGTGTCTCATTTAGGGGCACAATCGACAGATGAGTTCCTGATGGTCAGATCAGTTCCTGACACACACACACACACACACACACACACACACACACACACACACACACACACACACACACACACACTGTGAAGTAAAATACGTTTCCCCTTCAGTCGCTCACGTTCGACGTGACGTCGACGTGACGACGTTAGGGGATCACTTCAGGGAGCCCTATCAACTTCGAGTATCTAAAGAACAAGCCAATAAACGTTGGCGTGCGTGAAACGCGTCACGCGCCCCGCCCCGCAGCGCGGGTATAAACAGGAAGCGGACGCCGCACTCATTGTCTTTCGCTTCGGAGCCGAGCTTTGTTTGACTCTGAGATTCTACAGACTGCTGAAACGTTTCTGTCGACAACTAGAGGGAGAAGAGAACTCTGCTGCAGTGCTGGTGTGACGGCGCGATCAGTGGTGGCCGCGAGCATCTTTATCACAACTGCCGTTTTCACGGCACTGTTTATGTGTGTGTGTGTGTCGGTCTCGTGGGCGTTCCTCATCTGAGAGTGTACCCGATTACACCGCGGCTACCCCTGGGTGCTTCAGCACTAAAGAGTCTATTTCTTTCCTCTGTTTGTTATTTTTACTAAAAGAGCAACACAAGCGTGACCCTGCGTCCTTTTCAGGATGTCATTCCGCTTGTGCGTTTCTGGATGCGGTCGTTCCCTGGCGCCAGCAGATGGCCACAAGAGTTGCCTCTCGTGTTTGGGCATTCAACACGCTGAGGCAGCTTTTGTGAATAGTTCATGTTCCCATTGCGGGAATATGACTATGGCAGCGCTTAGATCGAGACTCGCTTACCTCACGGGAGGTGCAGTCCCCTCGCCTATGCCCCGATCTAGCGCTTATTCTGCCCTGCAGAATAGGCCTACTTCGGCGCATGACCAGGGTGATCTGAGGATTACCGTGAGGGCTTCCCCGTCGAGGCAATCTCCGCGGGCCCCTCACGCCTCTCATGCGCTGTTGCCATCCGCGCCCCTTTGCGATCGACTCGGTCCTTCTCCTGAACGGCCGGTCGTTTCCTTTGGGGCGCCAGCTGACGATCAGATGTCGATCGCAGCATCGGAGGGGGAGCTTCACTCCTCTGGAGATGACGACTCGGCTGCGTTGCCCCCGTCTGGGTGTGTGTAGCGTTGTCCGAGCCGGATCCAGAGTGGGCGGCTATGCTTTCCCGGGCCGCTGAGAAGGTCGGGCTTGTGTGGAATCCTCCGCCACGTCCCGAACCTTCTCGGTTGGACGATTGGTTTCTCGGGGCGGGCCGTGCTGGTTCTCAGTGCGCCGCCCCGGTACCTTTCTTTCCGGAGGTGCATGAGGAGCTCTCTAGGACGTGGAAGGCACCGTATAGTGCCCGAATCCGTTCTAGTAGCTCCTCCCCCCTCGCCACCCTCGACGGCGGGGCAGCTAAGGGGTATGTGGATATCCCCCCGGTGGAGCGGGCTGTCGCGATGCAACTGTGTCCGGCGTCCGCCTCCTCCTGGCGGGGTAATCCGCGCCTCCCGTCCAAGGCCTGTAAGTTTTCGTCCGGTCTCACGGCGAAGGCTTATAAGGCCTGTGGACAGGCTGCTTCCGCCCTCCATGCCATGGCGCTCTTGCAGGTCCACCAGGCCCAGGCGCTCATGGACATGAACGAGGGTGGTTCTGACCCAGAGCTCCTCCGGGAGCTCCGCGTGGCTACTGACCTCGCCCTCCGGGCGACGAAGGAAACCGCGCGTTCCGTTGGTCAGGCGATGTCCACCTTGGTGGTCCAGGAGCGCCACCTTTGGCTCAACCTGGCGGACATGAGGGACACCGATAAATATCGGTTCCTGGATGCCCCTCTCTCCCAGGTTGGGTTATTTGGCGATGCGGTCGAGAGCTTCGCCCAACAGTTCTCGGCCGCCCAGAAGCAGACGGAGGCTATCCGACACATCCTGCCCCGGCGGACCCCCGCTGCTTCCTCCCGTCCGCCGGCCGCAGACCCTCCGTCCGCTCGTCGCCGAGGCCGTCCTCCTGCGGCGTCCTCCGCTCCCGCTAAGCCTCAGCAGCAGCAGCCACCATCCAGGCCTCAGCGTGGAGCAAGCCGCAGGAAGTCGGCCACGCCCGTCCAGGCCGCTACCAAACCAGGTGGTAAGCGCAGGTGCAAACGACCCTGAGACGGGCGACCCAGAGGTGGATCGAGTTGCTCTCCAGGAGACGGTGAAGGCACCGCTCCTTCCCCCGGTGGAGGGCCGGGTGGAGAATCCTTTGTTTCTTTTTGTTCCTTTTCCGCCACTGCCTTCAGTGGTACCCACATATTCAATAAAAGAGCAATTTCTGAAACCTCTGGGTCCCAAGAGAGCGCGCTTGACGGTCGACGACGCTATGCCTTGTCACCCTCGAGCCCCTCTCTCATCGCCAGCGAGCAGCAGTGGCTGTGTTCCGGACGCTCTGCCGCCTCCACACACTCACTCTGCCCTTCGACGGAAGCAGGTACGTGTTGCACCACACATTCAGACCCCACCCCGGGCCGCTGTGCCGTCCGAGTCGGGTCCCTGCATTCCGCCGCGCTGCCCCACCCCGGGTACGTCTGTGGTGCCGTTGATTCCGCTTGCGCGGTGTCTGGGAGCCTGGCTAGCGCTTCCCAGCCCGTCTCGCTGGCTCATCCATACTGTCAGACTCGGCTATGCGATTCAGTTCGCCCGGCGCCCCCCTGTATTCATTCTGTTTACCCGCGTTTCGCCGGACAGTGCCCCTGTGCTCAGGGCAGAGATCGCAGTCCTACTGGCGAAGGACGCGATCGAGCCGGTCCCTCCAGCCGATATGAAGACCGGCTTCTACAGCCCGTACTTCATTGTACCCAAGAAAGGCGGTGGGTTACGGCCAATCTTGGATCTGCGTGTCTTGAACCGGTCCCTTCACAAGCTGCCGTTCAAGATGCTTACGCAGAAACGCATTTTCAAGTGCATCCGTCCCCAAGATTGGTTTGCAGCGATCGACCTGAAGGACGCGTACTTTCATGTCTCGATTCTCCCTCGACACAGACCGTTTCTTCGCTTTGCGTTCGAGGGACGGGCATATCAGTACAAGGTCTTACCCTTCGGGCTGGCCCTGTCGCCCCGTGTCTTCACGAAAGTCGCGGAGGCAGCCATTGCTCCCATGTGCGAGCGTGGTGTTCGCATCCTCAACTACCTCGACGACTGGCTTATTCTCGCCCAGTCGAGAGAGCAGTTGTGCGAACACAGGGACATGGTGCTCAGTCACCTCAGCCACCTAGGGCTTCGGGTCAACTGGGAAAAGAGCAAACTCACCCCCGGGCAGAGGATCTCTTTTCTCGGTATGGAGTTGGACTCGATCAACATGACAGCGCGCCTCACCGAGGCCCGCGTCCAGTCAGTGTTGAACTGCGTGAGCACGCTCAAGCGCAGAACAGCGGCTCCACTGAAACTGTTTCAGAGGCTCCTGGGGCATATGGCATCTGCAGCCGCGGTAACGCCGCTCGGATTGCTTCATATGAGACCGCTCCAACACTGGCTCCACGATCGAGTCCCGAGATGGGCGTGGCAGAGCGGCTCGTGCCGGGTCCAAGTGACTCCGCACTGTCGCCAAACTCTCAGCTTGTGGTCAGACCCTTCGTTCCTGCGGGCAGGTGTTCCCCTAGAACAAGTGTCCAGGCACTCTGTGGTCACCACGGATGCCTCTGCCACCGGCTGGGGGGCCACGTACAACGGGCATGCAGCTTCAGGTCTGTGGACGGGGCCTCAACTGCATTGGCACATCAATTGCCTCGAGTTGTTAGCAGTACATCTTGCATTGGGCCGCTTCAAAACGCCGCTTCGTGGCAAGCATGTACTGGTCCGTACGGACAGCACTGCGACCGTTGCGTACATCAACCGTCAGGGTGGTCTACGCTCCCGCCGCATGTCACAACTCGCCCGCCATCTCCTCCTCTGGAGTCAGAAGCATCTGAGGTCGCTTCGTGCCATTTATATTCCTGGCCTGCTCAACTGTGCAGCCGACGAGCTCTCACGGCAGCAGGTGCTACCGGGAGAATGGCGACTCCATCCCCAGGTGGTCCAGCTGATTTTCAGGCGCTTCGGGACCGCACAGGTAGATCTGTTTGCCGCCCCGGACACGTCTCACTGCCAGTTGTTCTATTCCCTGACCGAGGGGACCCTCGGCACGGATGCCCTGGCACACAGCTGGCCCCCGGGCCTACGCAAGTATGCGTTTCCCCCAGTGAGCCTTCTTGCACAGACTTTGTGCAAAGTCAGGGAGGACGAGGAGCAGGTCTTGTTAGTTGCACCGTATTGGCCCAACCGGACCTGGTTCCCCGAACTTGTGCTCCTCGCGACAGCCCCTCCCTGGCCCATTCCTCTGAGAGAGGACCTGCTCTCTCAGAGACGGGGCACCCTGTGGCACCCGCGTCCAGACCTCTGGAAACTCCATGTCTGGTCCCTGGACGGGACGCGGAGGTTCTAGGTGACCTACCCCCAGCGGTAGTTGACACCATCACTTCCGCTAGAGCCCCCTCTACGAGGCGCCTCTATGCTCTGAAGTGGAACCTATTCGTTGACTGGTGTTCTTCTCACGAGGAGAACCCCCGAACTTGCTCGGTCAGAGCCGTGCTTTCCTTCCTGCAGGATGGGTTGGAGCGAAGGCTGTCTCCCTCCACCCTTAAGGTGTATGTTGCCGCCATTGCCGCACATCACGATGCAGTTGATGGTAAGTCGTTGGGAAAGCATGACCTGATCGTCAGGTTCCTGAGGGGAGCAAGGAGACTTAATCCTCCTCGCCCACTCTCTATACCCTCTTGGGACTTGTCTCTGGTCCTTTCGGCACTTCAGAGACCACCCTTTGAGCCTTTGCAGTCAGCTGAGTTAAAAGTTCTGTCTTGTAAAACAGTACTCCTGGTTGCATTGGCCTCCATCAAGAGGGTAGGGGACCTGCATGCATTTTCGGTCGACGAATCGTGCCTAGAATTCGGCCCGGATAACTCTCACGTGATCCTGAGACCCCGGCCCGGATACGTGCCCAAGGTTCCTACCACTCCCTTCCGGGACCAGGTGGTGAACCTGCAAGCGCTGCCTTCGGAGGAGGCAGACCCAGCCCTGGCTTTTCTCTGTCCCGTCCGCGCTCTGCGTCTGTACGTGGACAGAACGCAAAGCCTCAGGACCTCAGATCAGCTCTTCGTCTGTTACGGAGGCCAGCAGAAGGGAAAGGCTGTCTCCAAGCAGAGGATGGCCCACTGGATAGTGGATGCCATCGCCTTGGCTTACGAAGTCCAAGGCGTGCCTTGCCCGCCCGGGTTGAGAGCCCACTCCACTAGGGGTGTCGCTTCTTCTTGGGCGCTGGCACACGGCGCCTCGCTGACAGATATCTGTAGAGCTGCGGGCTGGGCGACACCTAACACGTTCGCTAGATTTTATAGCCTACGTGTTGAGCCGGTTTCTTCCTGTGTGCTCGCTTCAACCAGCCGGTAACACCGAAGTTTCCGCTCTTGTGTCGGCTTGCTGCGCCACTCCCCTCCACATGGAGCGGATACGTGCGCTTTTTTGCTCCAGTCGAGTTCCCCACTCTGGCGAACCCTGTGAGTTCCTCCGCACCCCTCCGGCAGTCGGACGTTGCGGAGCGTCCGACGCCAGGCCTAGTGCTCGTATGCCTGTGTAACTTGTGCTAGGCTGGGTTCCATATGTGGTGATTCCTGCGGCGATCCCATATGAGTATTCTTCCACGACCAGCTCCCTGCGGTGAGCCCGTGTCTTTCCCTTGGCAGAGTCCGCTCTGCCGTCACTGTCTGGTGCTGCCTCCCCCTTCTCAGGCTGGAGCCACCCCAGTGACATTCCATATGTTGCACTGCCCTCCGGCCAGTCCATATGTGTATCCTCCACATGTTACCTCCCTTCGGGCAGGATGTGGCTTCCGCAGCGTCCCTCTCCCCTGGAAAGGCACGCTTTCCCAGTGTTATCCAAGAGTTCCACTGTGTGGGTTAAAGGAACAACAGTGAACTCCCTCTACGCAGGTCTTCCGCCCCAGCCATTGGGGGTCTGAGAGCCTTCCGTAGGGCGCTGGATGTGGCAGCAACCGATGGCGTCTTCCATGGGATCCCCTAACGTCGTCACGTCGACGTCACGTCGAACGTGAGCGACTGAAGGGGAACGTCTCGGTTACTGATGTAACCCTCGTTCCCCGAAGGAGGGAACGGGAGACGTGACGTCCCGCTGCCACAGTTGCTGACCATCGCTGTACGGCCGTCTCTATCTCGGCTCCTCAGCGAAAAACAATGAGTGCGGCGTCCGCTTCCTGTTTATACCCGCGCTGCGGGGCGGGGCGCGTGACGCGTTTCACGCACGCCAACGTTTATTGGCTTGTTCTTTAGATACTCGAAGTTGATAGGGCTCCCTGAAGTGATCCCCTAACGTCGTCACGTCGACGTCACGTCTCCCGTTCCCTCCTTCGGGGAACGAGGGTTACATCAGTAACCGAGACGATTTATGTGACTGTAAATATTACTTGAGAAATGAATGAAGAAAAAAGGTTTATGCCGAATTGACTGTCATAGATGGTGTTACGGAAAGTCACGAAGAGCGCAGTCTTCCGAGTGACGTCATCCGGCATCTGTCGGAAAAAGCCGAACTCTAATTGCGAGCGCACCTGATAGAGATTAACGCGCTCTTATGATGAATCAAAGACCAAACACAGACAGAAACGAGACGGGTGAGAACAACGCTTGTCCTGCGGGGTTTCCAGTTTTCTTTGTAACCAGAAGTTATGAAGTATGAGTAAAAAATACAACAGAAATCGGATGCACATCAGTGATTAATCAACCCGAGACGCTGCTGGTAGGATGACTGCTTGAAGCTTGATTAACTCGTATTCTGAGAGACATTTTCATTCGATTATGATTAAAAGTAGCCTATATACGATGTATATATGAATTTAAATCTCTAGTAGTATGTGAATATTGTTGTAATGCAATGTCAAGATGTCTGATTGTAATTAGATTTTGTATTCTTTTTCTCTTCCTGTTTTTTAAAAGTTATCAACCTAATTTGAGCTTTAACCTTTCTACTGAAGAATTTTAGCCTAGAAATCTAGACGCACCCTAGTGGCAGCGAAAATTATTTCGCAGCCAGTGTGGTCTAGCAACTCTCCATAGGCTTTTGAGCTGGAAAAACCAAAAACTGGTCAGGCCAATCACATCGTGTATAGAGTCGGCGGACGGGCTTAACACAATGACGGCACAGTTCATGACGTTCCGCGTGATTTCCATAGGTGATTTCCCTGCTACTTGAAAATAATGAAGATGCAGCGGTCTTTCAAATCGGCTTTGGCCACGACTCTGGAGGATTTGGAGTTAAGAGAACGTCACTTAAGTCATTCTTAAAAAAGGAAGATGTGTTCGGAGTTTTGCCGACCTGATACGGCAAAAGTTTAGTATATCACTTAGCTCCGCTGGTGGAAAAACGCACGGGACTCACTCATCCACAGCCGTTCGTTGCTCTGGTTGGTTGTAGCGTTATCCTATTACGTGCAGAGGGATTTTGAAAGGCAACCGTTTATCCCGCCCCTCGGATTGAGGTATGTCAATGGAGAGTTCCCAGACCTAACATCTTAATGTGGGTCTGGCATAGCCTGGTTCTACCAGACTCTCGTACATTTCATTTGTACATAGAGTCTGGCACCGCTCCATTGACAAACGTTTACTTCCTTGTAGGCGGGAACTCTATTGAAGTCTAAAACTATTGGATCTGCCCAGAGTCACTCTATCTGCCATAACCAATCGCTAGCGTTTGGTCGTGACGTATGTCTTTTCCCGAACCCCGTGGGAGGATGGCCATAAACACAAAACTAAGCAAAGATTGTTCTTGCTCCGACTTTAACTTCTTGATATTCGGCAGCGTTGCCACAACGGACCGAATTGCTTCGCTCGCATCTTTCTTATTTTGAACTACAACTCAAAATACCGCACAAGTCGACATCAACATCATCGTTCTCAGTCACTCCCTCTGTTCGCTGATTGGTCCTACAAAAAATTGATTTCTGGAAATCGAAGTCTACAGCAGAATCCCAGACGTAGTACTGAAGGAAAATGAAATTGAGCTGAAGTGCGTAGGAGGGCGGAGCCAGGCTAGGTCTGGCATGCCAGGCTAGAAGAATTTACTGTTTGAAGAAAATCTAACTGCAAATGAAGTTCATCTGTTCCAATGTATTGTCACATGAATGGAAAGTAAAAGACTGCAAGTCAAGATTGTAATAACTTTAATGAAGAGGGAAAGTAAAAGCCATTCTGAGATGATTCCTGTGTCCGTGGTTGACTAAGCAATTTTTCAAGTTAAAAGCAGAACTGATGTGTGAAATCCGAGAGACAAACTTGACAGTTGATATCCACAGCTCACAGCCCCAGCTTGAAAACACAGTTTGGCGAGCAGCATAACAGCGGTGGACTTCACATTTGGGGCAGTGCAGAACAGCCAAGCTCAGACGGTGCGTCATTGGAGCAAGAAGGTGAAAGACAGGAAGGTTGCTGTTGCTGTCGGAGTGTTAAGTGAATAAGTTGAAAATGGCTGAAGAAGCAGTGGGGAAACCAATTGAGCAACTTAAAAAAGAAAGGACTGCTGCAAAAATTAGTTTCACAAGACAAGTCAATTTCCTTAACAGAGAAGCTCACAGGCTCTTGGAAGAGGAGCTCAAGGAAGAGTTCAAGAGGCTCTCACTCGTCACATGGAGGGTTTTCGAGACAAACGATGATTACAGATCTAGACTTCTCGCTGATATGGAGGCTGATGAGAGCAAAGATGAAGAGCCATTGCAGCAGGAAGCTGATATTAAGAAGACGGCAAGTGAGTGCGATGGGAAGTTTAATGAAGTTGAAAGAGTTGTTCAAATTAATCTTTGGTCAAGATATGGACTGCACGAAGTGACTGGTGCAATATCTGCAGCAGAGAAAACCTGTGATCGAGTAGCAAACATGGCTATTGATAGCAGTGAGTATGAAAACTATGAAGTGCAACTCGACTTTCTTGAAAAACTTGTTAAAGAGGCACTAAGAGAAAGGAATGCAAAGGAGGAGGCTCTGCAGATCATCATTATCTTTTCTGTCCCAAAGGGGAGACCAGATCTGAACATGAAAGCAAAGTCGCCATCAAAGAGGGAAGAAAGGAGGTAGACTAACTGTGGAACAAGAGAATTTTCTCTCTGAACGTTCTCCTGAAATGGTGGAAAGGTGTATGAAAGCGTTTACCAACAGAGCTATGAGGGAAAGTTGCAAAGAACGAAAACTAGGATTGTTGGAGGGAAATGAACTTCAGGAGCTTCCAGTCATCATGATGCTCAAAGAGGTGACGACCAATACAGGACAAACAATTGGAACTCTAATTGATCTGGCATCTGATAAAAATTATATAACTCACAAGGCTGCCGATAGGCTCAGATTGAGTGGAGAAGAAATCAACCTGGGCTGAGTTTCCCGAAACCTTCTTAACGCTACGTCGTTCTTAAGTTACACCTTAAGCTGTACCTTATCGTTAATACGTGTTTCCCGAAACGTTCTTAGTTAAGTATACCTTCTGTAAGTCATACTTTCGGAAGGTTGGTCTGGACCACTCTTAGCTTTACCTTATCACTGTTAAATGTCTATATGAATATAATTCTGAAGTTTTAATACACCCAGACAGTGTTCAATTAGGCTAATTCAAGTGTTTTCATGCAAATAATAAAATTGTCATTACACTGATTGTTGTTAGAATTTTAATTATATTATTATATAGGCAATAATACAATTTTATAAATTTATTTTAATTAAAGAGCGCTTTTAAAGGCGGGTACTGTCAGTTAAGTCCTATTTGGACGCTAATATTGTTTATCATGGGCTTGTACGGTATTTAAAACATTAACAGGGGTAAATCGGTTATTTTAGTGCCGTCCGAATCCATAATATCAGTGTTTTTTTCTCACTCAACCCGCGTAAAAATCTCTGTGCAAATTAGTACCTACTGATTTTTGACAAACAGGTCGTGTGGTAATTGAATTGCCGTCTGAATCCACATCTCTGAGTTTACAAGAAGAGATTCAAAATTCACTGTTTAAATCCTTTTTGATCACTACCGTGCACCGTAGCTATGGCGTACACTTTTATTACTGAAATGCTTGAAAGTATTTACAAGAACAATATTTCATCGCAGCTCACCTCAAAAATGGGAAAAAACAAAAATGGGAAAGAGAAGAAAGCACATAAAAAATTTAAATGGTTATTATGGCAGCAATATATGATGCAATTTTAAAATATGTAGGCAAGGCTATTATAGGCTGTTATAGTTTGGATAATTTTTTATAATATCCCATGAGTCCTTGTAAATGCAATTTCAACTATTTCTGAAGTGCTTCTTTTATAAAGAACAGCGTTTTCTCACATAAACAGCCCCTGCACGAGAGAATAATTGATTCGCGAGTCATCGATATCAACAGATTCAGCACCATCGCCACGGACAGCACCCGGTAACGTCGCACGTAAGAAGGTATATCTTAAGCAGCTTTCTAAGGTATAGTTCGGGGAACACGCCGAGAAATGGTATACCTTCAGTTAAGTTATACCTTAAGAGTCTTCTTAGCGCGCTAAGAGTGAGCGTTATCGGGAAACCGGGCCCTGGTTGTTCATGGAGTGGGTAAGATGGCTATCCGTGTAAGAACCAAAAGGTATCTCCTCAGAATTCGAGTAAGGACACCAGCAGGAACCGAGAAATCCCATCAACTTGTCTGTTATGGTTTAGAAGAGATTGCAAGAATGCACAAGAGTGTGAGTCCACAGCAACTGAAAAAGTTCTTTCCAGACGTCGACTTGGCAGAACTAAAGAGGCCTGAAAAAATAGAACTTCTTCTTAGTCATCGGGAAGGAAAGCTTGCGCCACAAAGGGTAAAGATTGTAGGAGATCTTGTCCTTTGGGACAGCCTACTTGGAAAAATGGTTGGTGGGGCACACCCAGACTTGTTTGAAGAGATACGTATGACAGCTTATGAGTCGAAGACGCATTTTGCCAGATCAATGAGAACTGCTGTGGCCAGGTATAGAGAAGTGTGTGTTGAAATTGAGCCGCTGTGTACCTCCAAAACCTCAAAGAAAATTGCCTGTATTGATGGAAAAGGCACATTTACAAATGGTAAGGAATTCCTTCAATGGTGGAGCTGGGATAGTATCGGAGCTGCATGCAAGCCAAGGTGTGGAGGTTGCCGCTGCAGTAGCTGTCAGCCGGGAGGGAAAGAGATGACTTTGGCGGAGGAGAAGGAGTTAGAAATCATAAAAAGTGGCCTTACTTATGTGCAAGTGGATTATATAGCGATCGACCTCATTGGGATGCAAGGTACCCATGGATCCAAGACCCTGTTTCTCTTCCCTACAACCGGAGCGGAGTGGAATCGACATTCCTGAGAACCGAAAAGCAGCTTGGGAATGTGCCTGAGTGGAAGAAAGTTTACACTGCACAGGTTCATGAGATGGTTAGGAGAGAAGCTGCAGTAAAACTAACAAAGGAAGTGCTTGACAAGTGGACAGGTCCGGTCTGGTACGTAAGTCATCTAGTTGCACCAAACCCACATTCAGTCACCACGCCTGTGCGTCTTGAGTGGAATAGCAGCCAGAAGTTCAGGGGACTGAACATGAACGACCTTCTGTTAAAAGGACCTGATGTGCTGAATTCTATCAGAGGCGTCCTGCTCAGATTCAGGAAAGGAGTGTTTGGAGTGTTGGGAGACATCAGAAAGATGTATAATTCGGTATGGCTGGAAGAACGAGAAATGCATCTTCACAGATTTCTTTGGCGAGACACACCTGAGGAAGAAATAGGAGAGTATGCCATAACCAGGGTTAACATTGGAGATTGTGCGGCAGGTTGTATCGCGCAGTTAGCAATGAGTGAGACCGCTGGTTTGGCAGCTTTTGCTCACTTGAAAGAGGAGCGAAGAGTCCTAGAAGAAGACTGCTATGTGGATGATATCCTCACATCTCAAAACGATCGGAAGAGGCTGGTTGAGATCGTGAAGGGCATTGAGGAAATCCTAGAAGCTGGTGGATTTGCATTGAAGGAATGGGTCTGGTCTGGTCGAAGTGGGAGTTCCGGATCTGAAAAGACAAACAAAGTTTCAAGCCTGATTCCTGAGAGAATTGTAACACTTCCTAATCAGCTGGTAGAGGGGGATGAGAAAGCCCTGGGAATTAGAGACCTGACGGAGGAGGATAAATTGAATATAATGACTTCTGTAAATTTTTCCAAAAAAAAAAGGAAAGTGAGGACTGAGCAGGATCTTCTCGAAGAGGAAGTTAGGTTGAACACACCTAATCCATTGACGAGGAGAAACCTTTTGAGTCAAGTAGCAGGACTCTATGATCCACTTGGTCTAGTCACCCCAGTGAAACAAAAGGGCGCGATTCTCGTTAGGAGAGCATTCCAGGAAGGCGGAAGTGGATGTCTAACAAGACATACATGGGACACTGCGCTCTCTGAGGGAATCTGAAGAGAAGCTATTGATTTATTTGAAGAGTATGTGTGACTCCTGAAAATAAAGTTCCATAGAAGTCTTAGGCCTGTGAACTAGAAAGGAAAACCATGGGGAGTCACGTTCTCGGATGGGAGTGACAAAACCTATGGTACAGTACTGTACCTCAGGTGGGATACCAGTCAAGGAGTGGATGTTCGCCTAGTTGAATCTAAATCCAAACTGACACCACTAGAACTGAAGGGAGATCCAGTGAAAGCTGAAGTTTGTGGCGCAGTCTTTTCAATACGTCTGAGAAAATACTTTGAAAAACATGGACGAATCGAAGTGGAGAAGTGGTTCCATCTTGTGGATAGTCAGATGGTGCTGGGAGCCATTCAGCGTGACAGCTATGGGTTTCAAACTTTCTTTGCAAACAGGATCAGAGAGATTCAGAAGACAGGGGCAATTGACGACTGGTGGTGGATTCCAGGGAAGGTGAACATCGCTGATATTATCACACGAGGGGCGAGCTCTAGGGCAATTCCAGCATTATGGATGTGACATTAGAACTCATAATGACAGGTGAAATGTCTCAGAAAAAAAAAACTTCTTACAATATTTAAATTGGAAATGCATATTCTCAGAGCACCCCATCTGGGGAATTGACAGGCAAAATATGTTTTTCTAAATTATATTTAAGCACCCCCAAAAAAGGAAAATATGCATGCGTTATGGATGTGACGGGAAATGACAGAGTTTTTGGTATACTGTTCGATTTCCTTTAAAGTCTGTGAACTTTTAAATCCACATGATGAAGGGGTCTTAGCTGAACATAAAAATATCAATGTTTAAAATATATATATTTTTATGAAGTGTATTATGAGGAAAAACGTCTCGGTTACGAATGTAACCCTCGTTCCCTGAGTGAGGGAACGGAGACGTTCCGTCGGATGACGACGAATGGGGGTTCGCTTAGAAAGCCTATCAGCTTCGAGTATACAAAACGAGCGAATGGCAAGCAAATGCCATGGGTCTGCGGAATTTGCATGACGTAACTCCGCCCCACCTCGTGGGTATATAAGGAGGAAGTCCTGCAGCAAGCAGATATGTTTCTTCGCTGAGGAGCCAAAACTGAGCTCAGGCGATCCCCGCGGTATACAGCGGAAGTGGCAAGAAGACGGAACGTCTCCGTTCCCTCACTCAGGGAACGAGGGTTACATTCGTAACCGAGACGTTCCCTTTCGTTCGTCACTCCGAGTTCCGTCGGATGACGACGAATGGGGTTACCAGTCTAATCACGCCACCTTCACAGCTTTCTTCCAGTGCCCTGCGTAAATCTGAGATCCCTGTCATACTGGGACAAGTGGGACTCCTATTTAACACAGGAATACCAAGGTACACTGGGGAGCATATCCCAAGATTTAGAGGAACATGCAAAATATACCCTGCCCAACGGGGTGGGGGGGTTGGGGGGAATTTAGAATACACATATGACCCGAAGGATGCATATGGGGAATACACTGGGGTATCCAGCCACAGGTGGAAAAGTTTTAAACCCCAGAAGACACATGCTCAGAGAGGCTTACAGTGGGAATACACATGTGGGGGTTGCTCCGTAGAGGGACCATGCACACGGGAGGCACCTAGCCGATGCTCAGGCACAGAGACACTGGGTCGACGTCAGGAGTGCAGGAGGAACTCAGAGCTTTCGGGGAAGCTCACCTGAGGAGAATATCGCACGCATCCAGTCCGTGGAGTGGAATGGCGAGCAAGCGAAGACACCTGAGCTGGTCCTAGTACCGGCTGGTTGAAGCGAGTACACGAGAGGACACAGGCTCCACACGGAGATTATAGAATCTGGCGAATGTGTTAGGTGTCGCCCAGCCTGCAGCTCTGCAGATGTCTGTTAGCGAGGCGCCATGCGCTAGAGCCCAAGAGGACGCCACACTCCGGGTGGAGTGGGCGGTCACACCAAGGGGGCACGGTCGACCTTGCTGCTGGTATGCCAAAGCAATGGTGTCCACTATCCAGTGAGACAACCTCTGCTTGGAGAGAGCTCTTTCCTTCAGCTTCCCACCATAACAGACAAAGAGCTGGTCTGAGGTCCTGAAACACTGCGTCCTGTCTACATAGGTGCGGAGAGCACGTACTGGACAGAGCAGTGCCAAGGCTGGGTCTGCCTCCTCCGGGGGCAGCGCTTGCAGGTTCACCACCTGGTCCCGAAAGGGAGTGGTAGGAACCTTGGGCACGTATCCAGGCCGGGGTCTCAGGATCACGTGAGAGTAAGCCGGCCCGAATTCCAGGCACGCTTCGTCAACGGAGAATGCGTGCAGGTCCCCTACCCTCTTAATAGAGGCCAAAGCAACCAGGAGCACTGTCTTCATTGACAGGAGCTTGAGCTCCACTGTTTGCAAAGGCTCAAAGGGAGCATGCTGCAGGGCAGTTAAGACCACTGCAAGGTCCCAAGAGGGAACGAGAGGAGGGCGAGGAGGATGTAATCTCCTGGCTCCTCTAAGGAACCTGATGACCAGGTCGTGCTTTCCCACAGACTTACCTTCTATCAAGTCATGGTGTGCGGCGATAGCGGCAACATAGACTTTGAGGGTGGAGGGAGACAGCCTTCGCTCCAACCCATCCTGAAGGAAGGAAAGCACGACGCTGATCGGGCATTTCCGGGGGTCTTCTCGGCGAGAAGAGCACCAGCTGGCGAAGAGGTTCCACTTCAACGCATAGAGGTGTCTCGTGGACGACGCTCTAGCGGAAGTGATGGTAGCCACCACCAGAGGTGGAAGGGTACTCAAACCTACCTGGTCCCGTCCAGGAGCCAGACGTGGAGGCTCCAAAGATCGGGACGGGGGTGCCACAGGGTGCCCCGTCCCTGAGAAAGAAGGTCTTTCCTCAGAGGTATGGGCCAAGGAGGTGCTGTCGCGAGGAGTATGAGTTCGGAGAACCAGGTCCGGGTGGGCCAGTAGGGCGCAACCAGAAGGACCTGCTCCTCGTCCTCCTTGACTTTGCGCAAGAAATGCGCAAGAAGGCTCACTGGGGGAAACGCATACTTGCGGCCCGCGGCCAGCTGTGCGCCAGTGCATCCGTGCCGAGCGTGCCCTCTGTCAGGGAATAATACAGGGCGCAATGGGTCGAGTCGTGGGAGGCAAACAGATCTATCTGTGCGTCGCCGAACTGGTCCCAAATCAGCTGAACCGTCTGGGGATGGAGTCGCCATTCGCCAGGGAGGGGCTGAAACCGTGAGAGCTCGTCGGCTGCACAGTTCAGGGCTCCGGGAATGTAAATAGCACGAAGGGACCTCAGATGCTTCTAACTCCATAGGAGGAGGTGGCGAGCGAGTTGCGACATACGGCGCGAGCGTAGACCACCTTGATGGTTGATGTACGCTACTGTGGCGGTATTGTCTGATCGGACTAGTACGTGTTGACCCCTGAGCAGCGCTCGAAAGCGGTGCAGGGCAAGACGTACGGCCAGAAACTCGAGGCAATTGACATGCCATAGGCGCTGGGGTCCTGTCCAGGAGCCCGCGGCAGCATGACCATTGTACATGGCACCCCAGCCCGTGGCGGAGGCATCTGTCGATACGACAACATGCCTCGTAGCCTGTTCTAGGGGGACACCGGCCCTGAGAAAACTGAGGCTCAACCACGGGGTGAAGGTCTGACGGCAGCTCGAAGTAACTGGTACTCGGAGCGTGCCTTGTTGCCATGCCCACCTCGGTACTCGGTCGCGAAGCCAAAGCTGAAGCGGTCTCATATGAAGCAATCCGAGCGCCGTTGCCGCGGCTGCAGATGCCATATGCCCCAGGAGCCTCTGAAAAAGTTTCAGTGGAACCGCACTCTTGTCCTGGAACTGTCTCAGACAAGTCAGCAGTGACTGCGCGCGCTCGCTCGTAAGCTGCGCGGACATGGCGACCGAGTCGATGTCCATACCGAGAAAAGAGATCCTCTGCACGGGGCAAAGTTTGCTCTTTTCCCAGTTGACCCGAAGGCCCAAGCGAGCTAGGTGCCGTGGGCACAAGGTCCCTGTGTTCGCAAACCTGGTCTCGAGAGTGAGCTAGGATCAGCCAGTCGTCGAGATAGTTCAGAATGCGAACCCCGTGAACCCGAAGGGGAACAAGGGCTGCCTCGACGACCTTCGTGAAGACGCGAGGAGACAGGGCTAGCCCGAAAGGGAGAACCGCGTACTGGTATGCCTGCCCCTCGAAAGCAAACCGGAGGAACGGTCTGTGTCGAGGAAGAATGGAGACATGAAAGTAGGCGTCCTTCAGGTCGATCGCTGCAAACCAATCCTGGGGCCGCACACATTCGAAAATGCGCTTGGCAGTGAGCATCTTGAACGGCATCCTGTGTAAGGAGCGATTCAGCACGCGCAGGTCCAGGATTGGTCGTAACCCACCGGTTTTCTTGGGGACAATGAAGTAAGGGCTGTAGAAGCCGGACCTCATCTCGGCTGGAGGGACAGTCTCGATTGCACCCTTCGCCAGCAGGGTGGCAATCTCGGCTCTCATGATAGGGGCATTGCCACCGACCAGAGTAGAGCGGACTCCCCTGAAGCGGGGAGGAGACCGTGCGAACTGAATCGCATAGCCGAACCTGATGGTGCGCGCGACCCAGCGGGACAGACGGGGAAGCTCTAGCCAGGCTCCCAGGTACTGAACCAGCGGGGTCATGCGGGCCACAGGCGTCCCCCCGGAGGGGCAGCGAAGCGGAGTAACTGGCCCAGACGTGGGTGGCATAGCGGCCCGATGTGGGGGCACAGTTAAGCTCCGCGCCCGAGCAGAGGAGGCCAGGGAAGGACCAGTGTTCCACGGGGGCCTGCTCTGACGGGGGGCTGGCAACAGAGGGGGACAGGGCTGAGAACTCTGTGAGCTCAGGGAAGAGGGGTTCGTTTCTATCTTTAACCATTTTAGGGTACTACCCACCCGTGGGTGAGCAGCAGGGAAAGGAGAACAAAAGATTCTCCCCCGGCCCTCCACCGGGGGAAGGAGTGGTCCTGCTACCATCTCCTGAGAAACGAACGTCATCCCTGAGCAGCCCGTCTCAGGAGCGCCGCTTAGCCTGGCGTTTAGCGGGGGGCGGGGCGGGAGAGGGCTGTGGCGCCTTCTTGCGGCTTCCTCCGCGCCGGGGCCTGGGTGGAGGCTACTGCGTAGGCCGGGCGGGGGGGGTGGGAGCAGCAGGAGGGCGCCCTCGGCGGCGAGCAGGCTGAGGATTCTGCCCGACCAGACGGGTGGAGGCAGCAGCGGGTCGGCGGGGCAGAATATGCTTGATCGCCTCAGTCTGGTTCTGCGCAGTGGAGAACTGCTGGGCAAAGTCCTCCACCGCACCGCCGAAGAGGCCGGCCTGGGACAGGGGCGCATCAAGCAGACGAGTCCGCTCGGAATCCACCATGTCAGCCAGGTTCAGCCACAGGTGTCTCTACTGGACCACAGCTGTGGACATCACCAGACCCAGGGAGCGCGCGGTAACCTTCGTCGCCCGGAGGGCAAGGTCGCTCGCGGCGCGCAGCTCATTGAAGAGGCCTGGGTCTGTCCTGCCCTCGTGCATGTCTCTCAGCATTTGGGCCTGATAGACCTGCAGAGTGGCCATGGCATGCAAGGAAGCAGCTGCCTGTCCCGCCGCTCTGTAAGATTTCGCCACCATATTAGATGTGAATCTACAGGCTTTGGAGGGGTGCTTAAACTCACCACGAGAAGAAGCACTCTGAGGACACAGTTGCATCGCAACAGAGCGTTCAACCGGGGGAAGTCCAGTGTACCCACGGGCAGCCGCCCCATCGAGGGGAGGAAAGGCGGATGAGACCCGCGAGCGGTCCCGAGAAGACAAGGGGGTCTTCCAGGACTTCGAGATCTCATCATGCACGTCCGGTAGAGATGCGCGGATGGGCTATTATTTCATCCGCAACCGCATTACAAAACTCATCATCTGTCCGCCATCCATCCGCACCAAAGTTTTTGACCAATTTTCAAAACCGCACCCGCCCGCCATCCGCTGATTGGGGATACAAGGCGCTGCTGGTGATGACAGCCGCGAGACTAGAAACCGCCCGCCACCCGCCCGAATTTAATTAAAATATTTTTCTTCATCAAGTCATCCGCCCGATCCGCGGTTTATCCGCGGAGTCCGCGGCTATAACCGCCAACCGCGCATCTCTAACGTCCGGGAAGAAAGGTATTGGGGTTTGCCATGGACGCGGGTCGGCGGCCTGGCCCAAAAACCAATCATCGAGGCGCGAGCGCTCAGGGCAGGGTGGTGGCCGACACTCAAGCCCGATGCTCGCAGCCGCCCGGGAAAGCATGGCCGTCATCTCCGGATCCGATTCATGCACAACCGTATGCACACCAGAGGGTGGCAACTGTGCTGAATCTTCACTTCCAGAAGATTCAAACCAGTCTTGTGATGCTGCTACAGACATCACATCTTCCTCTGTAGCTTCAGCCGAAGTACACAGGCCACCCGAGGGAAGACCCGTGGAAATCGACAGTTCACTAGCGGGCACCGTCATGCAGGGGGGTTTGACGCGTGGACCAATGGTCGGCGCTTTTTGCCAGACCGTGACCCTCAGATCACCCTGGCCACCAGCCGAAGTAGCACCCCGCGAGGGAGCACTAGATCGGGGTGTGGTAGAGGGGACTCTCGCTCTTACGAGCTCATTGAGTCTCGACCACAATGACGCAATGGTCATGTCTCCACAGAGAGAACATGACTCATCCACGAGCGCCGCTCTAGCATGCTCAATGCCCAAACACACTAGACAACGCTCGTGCCCATCAGAGTCCGAAACCGATCTGCCGCAACCAGAAGTACACGGGCGAGGCATCTTTAAAAAGACGTGCCGCGTGCAAGCTCTTTTGTGAGAGAAACACTCAAGTGTTGAAGCGCCCGGGGAGACACACACTCTCTGGCAAACCACTGCACAGATAAGCAGGAAGCGCGCGCCCCGCCGGAGATCGCCGTCACACCAACACTGAGGAACTCGTTTGTAAAGCTGACAATTCAGAGATGGCTTGTGGAGTGAAGAAATAAACTTGGCTCCGAAGCGAAAACATATCTGCTTGCTGCAGGACTTCCTCCTTATATACCCACGAGGTGGGGCAGAGTTACGTCATGCAAATTCCGCAGACCCATGGCATTTGCTTGCCATTGGCTCGTTTTGTATATTCGAAGCTGATAGGCTTTCTAAGCGAACCCCCATTCGTTGTCATCCGACGGAACTCGGAGTGACGAACGAAAGGGAACCAACGTTATGGATGTGACAAAAACCCTGTTATGGATGTGACGTGTCTGAAATACATAGCATCTGTTTGGAAAATCAACAATCAAACCATCATGGCACTTTTGTTGACGCATAATGGCTGTGTTTTCACATTAAGAAGACTGTCTAAAATGATTCTGAAGATTATTAAATAAATTAAACCTTTAAAACGTTGAACGTGACAGTGCACTGAAGCGTCAAGACCTCTTTATTATAGCCCTTATAAAGTGCTGTGCTGTTATGACCAAATTAGTATATTTATTTATCAGGCATGCCTCCATCTTTCTGCAAAATGCTTACTGTTAAAATAAAGCTTAAAGGGCACCTATTATGCAAAATTCACTTTTACATGATGTTTGAACATAAATGTGTGTTGGCAGTGTGTGAGCAAAACCACCCTAGAATGATAAAAATCCACCAAGTGTTTTTTTTACAATCTCAATAAATCATAAGCACTGTCTCAGAACAACCTGTTCTAGGATTTGGCGCTTTGTGACGAAGAATTGCGCAAGCCCCACCGACGTGGTTTGATTGACACTGTGGGTTTTGGCATAGACCCCGCCCTCGGTGATCTGTACACATCCTCCATTGTTTTTAACGACAGCCGGTAATGTCTCCTAAGAAACATAAGTGTTCTGTTGTGGGATGTAATAATGTACATAGTAGTTTAAACTTACTTCCGACATCAGAGCCACTGAAAACGCAGTGGATGGATTTTATTTACGAAGGAAAGGCGCAACTTAAACTTCCAAAATCCGTTTATATTTGCGCAAATCATTTTCTGACTGACTGTTTTGTGAACGAGGGTCAATTCAAAGCAGGTCTTGCCTCAAAGTTAATCATCAAGTGTGGATCGTTGCCTACTGTTCGCGATCCATGTCAGCTCCAGAAGAAGTAAGTGTATTTTATGATTTTTGAGCAAACAGTCATTTCAGTGATGTCAGCCAATTCAACAACAAATGCGTCTAAAGTTGTTTTCTTCGTCCACATCTCTGTGTATATAATTTAAACCTTGTTTGTATAGTGTGTAACCCACGTTTATAAATATATATTTTAAAGATATTGTATTAAAAACTGTGTATGTTCCGTAGCCATCTTCTCACATTTGCCACATAAGCACCTGTTCGACAAGTAATGTAAACATGACGCAACAGGTCTCTCGCATAAATGTAATTTCGTTTGTACGTAGCAAACGTTATCACAGTATTTGTGTTTGTAGTTTCAAAAAATTGCGCCAACATTATGACAGTTTGTGTCTGTGTGTGTTTGTTGCACATCCGTAATTGCAAAGGGGACGCGATTACAACTCTATAAGTACATAAATGTATCAAATAACCATTCCGAGACGTCCGGGTCCATTCTCATTTGTGTTTTTTCTGCCGGAGACTCTTAATCATCTGGGTCTGATTCAAACATGACAGAACAAAACAGCGGGTCTCTCACTCTCTCAGCTTCTGCTTTTACCGGCTATATTTGCCATGGGTATCAAGTTACGCCCTCATCCAAAGGCAGGGAGGGGATATGCAGCTCTTTTACATTTAAAGTGGTATACACCAAAACAGCTCTTTTTAAAACAGGTCCCAAAAATGACATTTTCAAATGGTTATAATAAATTAACTGTGGGGTATTTTGTGCTGAAACTTCACAAATACATTCTGGGGACACCCGAGACCAATATCACATCTTGTAAAAAGGTGCATAATAGGTGCCCTTTAAAAAGTGGGGTCTTTGATACCTTTTTTTGAAAGCATGAAATATGGCTGGTTGAAAATGTAATTTAAGCATTGTTGCTAGCCTTATATCTGGTGGATAAACAAGGCAATTTTCTTATTTTTTGTTAAAGCACATTAATACAGTATATTACAGACCTAAATGGACAACTTAAAATGGGTTTTGTTCTTTTGGTTAAAACGTCTCAGGTTACTATTGTAACCATAGTTCCCTGAGAACAGGGAACGAGACGATGCGTCGAAACGCTGCGGGAACGCCTTCTGCGTGAATGCGTCTGAAGCATCTATGCCAACTAGTCCAATGGAAAAAGGGAATGAGCGTCACGGGCGGGTGACGTCATGACCAGGAAAGGATAAGAGCACTTCCGCTGCTCGCCGGCATTAGCTTCGACAGTGCCGAAGCAAGCCGATCGCAGGGACGCCAGAAGTATGGCAGGGGGACGCATCGTCTCGTTCCCTGTTCTCAGGGAACTATGGTTACAATAGTAACCTGAGACGTTCCCTTATCGAAAAGGGAACTTCGAGATGCGTCGAAACGCTGCGGGAACGAGAATACCCAATGCGCCATAATTCAAGTACCTGAGTGTCAGACTGTTCAGCTAAGCACTAAGCACCTGAGAACCTGGGGCAGCATCCAGGTCCAGGCTGTAAAACCTCACGAATGTGAGCGGAGAGGACCAGCCCGCCGCATCACAAACGTCATGGAGAGAAACCCCATGCAGCAAGGCTTTAGAAGCCGCCATACTCCTGGTAGAATGAGCTCGGACCACCAAAGGACAAGGCTGGCCCGAGTACTCATAAGCAAGTGAAATAGCCTCGACTATCCACTAACTGACTGACTGTTTTGAAGCAGGAAGACCTTTTTTAGGTGATCAAAAAGCAAATAAATAGTTGATCGGACTTCCTGATTGAGGATGTCTGATGTACATATGTGTCCAATGCTCGCACTGGACACAACAAGTGCAGTCTTTCCTGGTCCGCAGTTGCAAACGGAGGAGGACAGAAAGCCTGCAGCACGATAGGCCTCGGAGTCAAGGTCGGCACCTTAGGGACGTATCCCTGTTTTGGATAAAGGAACGCCTTGACCATCCCCGGTGCAAAACCGAAAGAGCCTGAAGGTCACCAACTCTCTTGAGGGACGAAATAGCTAGGAGAAAGATGGTCTTAAGAGTAAGGAACTTCTCTGAGACCGAATCTAAGGGCTCGAATGGAGCCCTAGACAGGCCTACTAGAACTACAGTCAAATCCCAAGCTGGCACCTTAGTGCGAATTGCAGGCCTCAGCCTCAAAGTGCCACGAAGGAAACGTGTAATCAGGGGGTCTCGGCCCAAAGATATACCTCCCACCATGGTATGGTAAGCCGCAATGGCTGCCACGTAAACTTTTAGTGTGGAAGGACATAAACCTGACACAAAGCGCTCCTGCAGGAACTCGATTACTGTGTTGACAGAACAATTAACCGGATCCCACTGATGTCGGTGACACCATAAGGAGAAAACTCTCCATTTAAGCGCATACAGTTTCCTCGTAGCTGGAGCTCTGGAGCTTAGGATGGTCTCAACAGCCTCAGCTGAAAGACCACTATCTACAAGTTGGGCCCCCTCAGAGGCCAAACCCAAAGATTCCATATCTCTGGCCGAGGGTGAAATATTGTGCCCCCGGCCTGAGACAGAAGGTCCCTCCTCAAAGGGATCTCCAATGGAGGCCCGTCTAGCAGAAGGATCAGGTCCGCAAACCAGATCCGACTTGGCCAGCGTGGTGCTACTAGCAGCAGGCTTATCCCACACTGACGGACCCGCTCCAGAACTCCTGGGAGCAGAGCAACAGGGGGAAAGGCGTACAGACGTAGCCTCGGCCACGTCTGCACCATGGCATCCAGCCCCAGGGGGGCCGGGTGAGTAAGTGAATACCAGAGGGGACAGTGCGTCGTGTTGTGAGACGCGAACAGGTCCACCTCTGCTCTGCCATATGCCTCCCAGATTTTCTCCACCGCCTCGGGGTGGAGTCTCCAGTCCCCTGGCCTCAGCTCCTGCCTCGACAGGATGTCTGCTCCTATATTCTGGTCCCCAGGAATATACACTGCCCTCAGGGAGAGTACCTTCCCCAGGGACCACAGGAGGATCTGGTGCGCCAGTTTGCAAAGCGGACGCGACCTCAGACCCCCCTGGCGGTTCAGATAAGAGACCACTGATGTGTTGTCTGTTCGAACGAGCACATGATGGCCTCTTAGGTCCGGAAGGAAATGTCTCAACGCATTGAAGACAACCATCACCTCCAGGCAATTGATGTGCCACGAAAGATGATGGCTTTTCCACAGACCCTGAACCGAGCGGCCTTCCATTACCGCTCCCCAGCCGGTGAGGGAAGCATCTGTCGAGATAGTAGCTCGATGGCAAAGAGCTCCCAACACCGGGCCCTGGGTTAAGAACCAGTGTTTCCTCCATATCTCTAAGGCACGAAGGCATCGCCGCGTAACCTTGATCATACGGAGTGGGTTTCCCCTCGGGGAGAACCCTCTGGTCCTGAGCCACCACTGTAAAGGCCTCATGTACAGCAGGCCAAAAGGTATCACGTTGGACGCTGCTGCCAGTAGACCCAACAGTTTCTCGAACTGTTTTACAGTGCGTGACTGACCTAGCTTTAGCTCTTTGGTGGCTGCCAGGATAACAGCTACACGAACAGGCTGGCTCATCGTCACTGAATCCCATACCACACCAAGGAAAGTGGTTCTCAATACTGGAGAAAGCACACTCTTCTTGGTATTGAGCATCAACCCCAACATCTGCATAAGAGCGAGAACGACACCTCGGTGCCGAACCGCCAACTGCTCCGATTCCGCAGAATCAGCCAGTCACCGATGTAGTTCAGAATACGTACGCCCTGAAGCCCAAGGGGGCTAGAGCTGTATCCACGCATTTCGTGAACGTGCGGGGTGATAAAGCTAGACCGAAAGGAAGAACCCGATATTGGTATTCTTTGCCCCCGAAAGAAAACCCTAGGAACTTCCTGTGCTGAGGGAGGATGGAGATATGGAAGTATGCATCCTTTAGATCTATCGTGACAAACCAGTCCTCGGATCTGATTTGGGTCACGATCTGCTTGAGGGTCAGCATCTTGAACTTGAGTTTCTGAACTGACCGATTCAACAGGCGAAGATCTAAAATGGGATGCAACCCTCCATCCTTTTTTGGAACAATGAAATAACGGCTGTAAAAACCCGACTCTCGGTCGGGTGAGTACACCTGTTCTATAGCCTCTTTTGCTAACAGGGCCCTTACTTCTTGCTCCATTACCAGAGCCTGCTCGGGATGCACCACTGTGGGTAGCACCCCGCTGTAACGAGGAGGACGAGAGCCAAACTGGATTCTGTATCCTTTCTCTACAATCTGCAGGACCCAATGAGAAATATTCGGCAGAAGCTTCCACGCTGCCAGAAAATTTACTAAGGGAACCAGCCTCT
Organism: Chrosomus eos; assembly: GCA_036326025.1. Classification (NCBI taxonomy): domain Eukaryota; kingdom Metazoa; phylum Chordata; class Actinopteri; order Cypriniformes; family Leuciscidae; genus Chrosomus; species Chrosomus eos. The sequence goes on from CM070835.1 coordinate 37,676,599, forward strand.
CGAGGCTGGTCTCTGGTGTTACTGAGAGAGCCAAATCTGGAGCCTGAAACATACCGGCAGGAACTACCTGACCTGACTGCTCTAAAACCCCCCTCAGAGGGCGCGAAACCGATGCTGTGCCGCAGCATAGCACCAGCGACTCGCTGGAGACCACTGCGCCCTGAAGCACCAGAGGTGGCAGGGTTGGCAGGAGGGTCTCGTGAGGACCCCGAAGTGGAACGGGCACCGTATAATGAGGTGAACACCGCTCCACTCCGGTCGGGGCTGTCCTCACAGGCCTGATGCCTAAGCATCAGGACCTTTTTTTTTTTTTTTTTGAACCGAAGCTTTCTTCGCCTGAAGAACGGTCCTCAGATCCGGCTTAGGCTTAGGCGACTTCGGTTGCGAGGGTTGCGTCTGTCTCCAGTATCTACATGGAGGAACACGAGACGCAGCACTCTCTTTCTGTGCACATAATATGATGAACTCGACGGCTGGGGCTGCTCACGCCCAGCAGCCCCAGGGGGGCTGGACACAGCGAGGGAGAAACCTTATTATATATATATTTTTTTATATATATATATCTTTTATCACCTAACAACGACCGCATGGAATGCGTCGCCGAAGAGCCCGAAGGCTCAAATTTCGCTATATCCAGAACCCCAGCAGATCGGCCTGATAAGCCTGGAGCATTATAATATAGATTTCTATAAACATTCTCCAGCTGACCTGCTGCCGTATAAGCTTTACCCATAAAACCAAAGTAGTTCTGCTTAAACCTACGCGCTGCCTCGGCAAACGCGAGATCCCAGCCACAGAATCTTATTTTTGCAAAATACACTCGAAATCTAAGCGGTGCCTCGGCAAACGCGAGATCCGAGCTAGATTCTGATTACAACATTAAACCTACACGCTGCCTCGGCAAACGCGAGATTCTTTAGTATAAGCTTTTGAGCAAAGCAGAGACTTAAATGATGATACTAGACCAGGTGAAAAAATAGCATTTTCCTATTTTTATTTCTGTTCAGCCTGGGGCATCATATCATAACCGTAATCTTTCAACCCTCTAATCTTGAATAAACATTTAACACAAGGGCTGAAAGTAGTGATAAATACGGTTTATTCCATAATTTAAATATTCAGTGTGTAAATCAGGGAAAAAATGGAAGCCTCGTGGTGGAGATAATGTGATAGAAATAAGAAAACGCTCGTCAAGTTTCTTAGGACGAGCGTTCCTTTTTCTCAGCTGGCCATTAAATATTTAATTTACTAACAGCACGGGACAAAACCTCCACCAGTTCATCATATACTGGAAAAATAGATGGCGAATCTAATTCAACAGTGTGTGTGCTTGCTTTCACTTTCATATTCTCAACACAAACCTCCTCGGAGGAAGAATATGAAGGAAAAAAGGGCTCTCTCTCCCCGAGCGGAAGAAACCGCAGAGCGTGCTTCCAACACCGGGGAGATAGAGCTGGATCTTCCGGGTAAGGAGAAGAAAAAGGCCCTCGGACCGTTCTCCCACCCCTCCAAAAGATCCTTTTGCGATCCCCAGGAATGCATTCTCCGCGCCGCCTCGGCAAACGCGGGTCCTGCATCCCGTGAGAATCGCGAGCCTGCCACTATCATACAGAGTGACAGGCGAGAGCAGAGCATGCTAATCTGGTAGTTTCACTTTCACAATGTTAGCACTCAGCATGCTCTTACTCTCAAACAAAATGACACAAAGCTGTGTGTGTCCCCACCCGTTTAAATAAACGCGGGCAGGGAGGAACACACTGTTTGTACATTTGTTTCGCCATAACGATACCAACAATATTGCAACAGACAACAATAAATAGACAGGGACAGTTTGACACAGATCGCTTGCTGAGGCACAGAAGCTAATGCCGGCGAGCAGCGGAAGTGCTCTTATCCTTTCCTGGTCATGACGTCACCCGCCCGTGACGCTCATTCCCTTTTTCCATTGGACTAGTTGGCATAGATGCTTCAGACGCATTCACGCAGAAGGCGTACCCGCAGCGTTTCGACGCATCTCGAAGTTCCCTTTTCGATAAGGGAACTTTATTTTTTCATGGTAAAGATGACCTTTGCATGGAATTGCCCTCTAAAGATCTTGATGAAGACTCTATGTGGCAAAATGGACCAGAGTTCCTTAAAGAGTCAGTTGACAAATGGCCTAAGAGATCAGCAGCTGAAATTGCCGATAATGCTAAAGAAAGTGTTAACAAGCTCTGGAGGAAAGTCTTCTCGGCGGCAGTGACTAGAGCCCAAATGGAGAAGATAACTGACGGGAAGAAAGTATCAGTACCTGAGGAGTCGTTTCGCTGTAAGATGCTGAGCAGACTAATTACTGGAGGACTAGTGGATGTCGAAAGATTCAGTAGTCTGTCAAGGTTGGCAAGAGTCATCGGCTGGGTGTGGCACAGCGTGAGAAAATGGCTGGGAAAAAGGAATAGAAGGTCAGCATCTGGGAAAGAAGATAGAGTTGGAAAGTGGAGGAAAGAGAGGATGCTTAGTTTAAAGGCACTCTTTTTGGCGGCACAAAAGAGTACAAAATTCCCTGAGACTACACTGTGCAGACTGGTTGTGTTTAAAGAAGAAGGCACAGGACTTCTTGTGTGCAGAGGAAGATATGAAGCCTTTGGAAGAGATAGACTCACCATTCCACTATTACCTATGGAAGCACGAGTATCATTGCTACTGGCTCATGAGGCGCATAATGTAAACCATGAAGAGATTGCTGGAACACTTCTGAGGATGAGAAAAGTAGCATGGGTAGTGAAAGGTCGGAGATTGGCCAAAAAAGTGATGGAAAGTAGTGTCATCTACAGGAAAGCACGAGCAAAGAAATGCAAGCAGATTATGAGTGATCTTCCACCTGAAAGGACTGGACCAGCTGCACCCTTTGAGTTTGTTACGGTAGACCTATTCGGCCCTTATGAAGTGAAGGATGAAGTGAAGAAAAGGGTGCGGTTGAAGGTTTGGGGCATTGTGTATTGTTGCATGGCTTCAAGGGCTGTTAACACAGATGTTGTAAGCGACCAATCTACTGAAAGTTTCTTGTTGTCGTACAAGAGGTTCACTGCTTTTAGAGGACATCCCAGAAAAGTGTGGTCAGACCTAGGCTTGAATTTTGTGGGAGCACAGTCAGTCCTGAAAGATCTGTACGAATTCTTGGAGCGAGTAAGGAAACCAGAATTCGAAGAGGAAGCCGGGAAACATGGAACTGAGTGGGTTTGGAAGTTTCATCCAGCTAACTCACCCCATAGGAATGGAGCGGCTGAGCCTGCTGTTCGTGTGGTGAAAAGAGCTCTTCTCAATCTTGGAGGTGATGGTATCTTCACGTGGGGGGAATTCCAGACTTTTCTGTATATGGCAGCAAATCTGGCAAATGAAAGGCCTATAGACGCACAAACTCAAAGTCGTGAGTATTGTTTGGAATATGTCACACCGAACTCCCTGTTGCTTGGAAGAGCAAACCCAAGAGGAGATCCAGGTGATTTCGATTTTGCTGGATACCCATACAAGAGGTTAAGGGTGATCCTAGGAGAAATTAACAAGTTCTGGGAAAGGTGGAGCCAGTTAGCAGGACCAAACCTGTTCATAAGGAGTAAGTGGCACACAAGGGAAAGGAATGTTACCGAAGGGGACATTGTCTGGGTTGCAGACCAGAATGCTCTAAGAAGCCAATACAAGTTAGGAAGAGTCACCAAGGCAAATGCTGATCCTAAAGGTATTGTGAGAGATGTTGACGTAAGAGATTCCTCAAGTCGCCCAGTCTTTTGTTCAGGACCAGAGAAATCGGGCACGAGGAAAATCACCAAATGTGAAGTCACTAAAATTCCATCAACCATTATTCGTAGGGATGTTCGGCGATTAGTTGTATTGATCCCAGTGGAAGAACAGTACAAGGACTTGGAAGGAAAGAAGTAAGTGTGACCTCTTGGATTCAAGAATCAAGTAGGTCAAGTGGGAGGTGTGAAGTCAAATACGTATTTATGTGACTGTAAATATTACTTGAGAAATTAATGAAGAAAAAAAGGTTAATGCCGAATTGACTGTCATAGATGGTGTTACGGAAAGTCACGAAGAGCGCCGTCTTCCGGGTGACGTCATCCGGCATCTGTCGGAAAAAGCCGAACTCTAATTGCGAGCGCACCTGATAGAGATTAATGCGCTCTTATGATGAATCAAAGACCAAACACAGACAGAAACGAGACGGGTGAGAACAACGCTTGTCCTGCGGGGTTTCCAGTTTTCTTTGTAACCAGAAGTTATGAAGTATGAGTAAAAAATACAACAGAAATCGGATGCACATCAGTGATTAATCAACCCGAGACGCTGCTGGTAGGATGACTGCTTGAAGCTTGATTAACTCGTATTCTGAGAGACATTTTCATTCGATTATGATTAAAAGTAGCCTATATACGATGTATATATGAATTTAAATCTCTAGTAGTATGTGAATATTGTTGTAATGCAATGTCAAGATGTCTGATTGTAATTAAATTTTGTATTCTTTTTCTCTTCCTGTTTTTTAAAAGTTATCAACCTAATTTGAGCTTTAACCTTTCTACTGAAGAATTTACTGTTTGAAGAAAATCTAACTGCAAATGAAGTTCATCTGTTCCAATGTATTGTGACATGAATGGAAAGTAAAAGACTGCAAGTCAAGATTGTAATAACTTTAATGAAGAGGGAAAGTAAAAGCCATTCTGAGATGATTCCTGTGTCCGTGGTTGACTAAGCAATTTTTCAAGTTAAAAGCAGAACTGATCACACAAGCACCCTCAGCTCTTCTCATGAGCAGGAAGTACCCTCTTATATTCATAGGCACTTTGAAACAACGCAAGGACTGCAATGCCAAGACCTTGTCTTCTCATTTTGATTTTGGGTAAATACAAATAGATTTTTTTATTACAGATTAAAATATGATAATTATATATAGGCTAGTAGGCATGTCACAATGTAATATTTCATCCTAAAACTGTCTACTTAAAGATTTTGAACTTTAAAAGTCTAGCAATAGGCTACATCTTTTTATTGTTCCATCATCTCTCAGATTTTTACTAAGCTTTTCACTTATTTTTAACTGAACTGAAGCTCGTGGCTAATACCAGCCAGAAAGTTACCTTAAAGTCATCATGAAATCAAATTTTACCATTCGTATTTTTTTTTTTAATATTATAGTGTTTATTATAAATGATTTATCTGTGCACTTCATTATTTTTTTTAAATTCATGTATCTGTACCCTTATAATATTTAATATTTAAATTTAACCCCCCCCCCCCCCCCCAAACGACTTCTCTTCTCTTCCGGTAGTGATGGGTGTATCGATACAAAGTATCGATATATCGATACTGACCTCGAGATTCGAAAGTATCGATACTCAAATAAAAATATCGATAGTACAGTTTTTTTTTTTTAACAGTGATTTTGTTTATTTGACAAGAAATCTAATGCGCACAATATGCATTGAATTGGATGAATAACCTATGATAGTGAATAATTGTGTAGTAGAACCACTTCTATGCTTATCTGAACTGAACACGCAAATACTGCAAGTCAGAACCAATCAATCACAGGGAGCGGTCACACACTGCCAACAATGTATTCAATCCACTAATCTATATATTGTCATTAGATAGATCAGTGATTCAAACGATGCTTAACAGAAGACAGAAAATATATGTTTGAGCTATTTCACAATAAACAAATTGTAGCATTGTGCAAAATTATAAATTGTTATAAATTGAATGTTAAAAGTTTATACTGATGTTCTATTCTGAAACTGTTTTTAATATAAATCACACAGTGCAACAGCCTGTCACTGGCAGTCCCTTATGAAAATGAACATTACAGTGACCATAGTTCAAATAGGCCTATAATATTTTGTAGATTTCTATGGTTACCACTACAAGTAAACATTTTAACCACATGTAAATAAAAATAGAATATAATAAATTCCAATTAAGGCATATTGAATGTCAAAATGTCTTTCAAATACAATGTTTAGTGTGGGTATCATTACCCATTTAAATCTTAGTATTTCAATAATTTAAGAAATTTTCAGTTTAGAGGTATCAGATTGGTATCGGTATTGACGATACTGGCCTTGAAAGTATCGGTATCCTATCGAAAACAAAATAAGTAGTATCGCCCATCCCTATCTTCCGGTCAAAATCTATTACTAGAGGGCATGGCTATCAGCCGCCTCATCTTGGTTTGCGGGAGGCTCATATAAATATGGTGTGATTCCTTCCGGAAAATTTGGCTGCTCGTCCTCGTTCTCATCGTCGTGTTCCTCAATTAAAAATGCACAAAACCAGCACCAAAAGTAGCATAAATGCTAAGTAGTAAAAATTATTACAATTTAAAATAATAGTTTTCTATTTTAGTATACTTTAAAATATATATATGATTTATTTCTGTGATGCAAAGCTGGATTTTCAACAGCCATAACTCCAGTCTTTAGTGTCACATGATTCTTCAGAAATCATTCCAATATGCTGATTTATTATCAATGTTGGAAACAGTTTTTTTTATTGAACCTGTGATACTTTTATCAGGATCAATTGATGAATAAAAAGTTAAATAGAACAACATTAAATTAAAATAGAAATTATTTACTGTCACTTTTTTCTATCAAGTTAGCACATCCTTGCTGAATAAAAGTATTAATTTCTTTCTAAATAAAAAAAGAAAGAAAGAAAATGACTGACCCCAAACTTTTGAACGGTAGTGTATATTGGTATAAAATATTTCTATTTTAAGATGCTGTTCTTTTTTTAACTAAGAATCCTAAAAAAAGTATCAAAGGTTAGTTTATTATAATAGTATAAAGTATATAATAATAGAAAATAATTATTTCAAATTGTAGTAATATTTCACAATATTACAGTTTTTTTTCTGTATTTTAGATCAAATAAATGCAGCCTTGATAAGCATAAAAGGCTTCTTTAAAAACATTAAAAATAGTAGTGTCCAGACTTTTGGCTGGCAGGCTATTAGTAGTAAGTATAGGATAGAATGTGTCAAAATGATGGATGGTGACCTTTGACCCTGCCCCTCCCCGTCCCTTGGGATGACCTTGTCCTTTCAATGACCTTGCCCTAGTGGTGACCTTGTGGCCTTTGACCCGGTGTGTAATAGTAAAAATATGTCCCTGCCCTTGTGGAAGTTGTGAAGGTTTTATGTTTGAACTTTGACACGCGGCTTCACCGGATCTCGCTCCGCATTCCAGAGTAGATGGGATTGCTGTGAAAGTGAGAAAAAGAGTTTTTCTAATAATTACATATTTTACACTAAAGTTGAAACACATTCAGTTCTTTAAAAAGTATATAAATGAAATGCATATAAAATGTACATCTAGTCCTTTACCAATATAATATTTTCACACTAAAGTTGAAAAACATTCTGTTCTTTAAAAGTATATAAATGAAATGGTTATAAAATGTACATCTAGTTATTTTATAAATATAATATTTCAGAGTTTTCTAATAATGACATATATTTTCACACTAACTGCAGTTGAAACACATTCTGTTTCTTTAAAAGTATATAAGGAAATGGTTATAAAATGTACATTTAATCATTTACAAATATTATATTTCAGAGCTTCCTAATAATGATACATATTTTCACACTAACTGCAGTTGAAAAAACATTATGTTCTTTAAAAGTATATAAATGAAATGGTTATAAAATAAATATCAAAATGAAATTGAGTGTGTGTGTGTGTGTGTGTGTGTGAGTGTGTGTGAGTGTGTGTGAGTGTGAGTGTGTGTGTGTGTGTGTGTGTGTGTGTGTGTGTGTGTGTGTGTGTGTGTGTGTGTGTGTGTGTGTGTGTGTGTGTGTGTGTGTGTAAGCGGGAGACAGAGCGGCAGAGAGATGCGACAGAGTTGCGAAATTGCAGGCGCAGCTCGAAATGGCTGTTATTTCAAATAGCATAGCATATTTTAAACTAAGCGGTTAACCGGTTTCAACCGGCTAATGAGGCTCGGTGGTCGGTCAAGAAAATGTTTAGTTTTCGCCATCCCAAGTCCCTGAAAACCTCTGGATCAGGGCTAGACTCGTCCATTGAACGGAGAAGTTTGGCCTGAAAAACTTGAAGGACAGCCATGGTGTGGAGCGCTGAGGCGGGGTCACTTCCTGTCCGAGTCATGTACAGTTCATACATGATGTGCAAATCAGATATTAAAATGTGCTGATTGTACGGTTGCTAAGACACGATTGGCCAGTGGCGGTTTTCGGGCGTGGCTTAGCGAAGGGTCAATTTAAATCATTTTTTATTTTTAAAAGATATAATTTAAACTTCTAAGATTAACTTTTAAGATTAACACTAAAAAAACATTCACAACGTCTCATACTGCTCGCTGAACACACGCACACACACACACACACACACACACACACACACACACACACACACACACACACACACACACACACACACACACACACACACACACACCACACTGCCCCGGCGCCACCCTTCCACTCACTTGTAAAGACTCATGGGCGGATCTAATCCGTGGGGAATTTGCATATCATAATTAATAATTGGTAATTAATAATTATTCATACATGTTGGGATTAGATCAGTCTTACATGTTAATAAATCTCCCGATAAGGGAGGATCTGTCATTTTACCTGCATGCATACGTGTATCCTTGCATTTAACCACAAGTTGATTGCAATTAATTACACAGACCACGTCTTACAAAACTGGCTAAATTAATTAGCTCAATTGTCAGAATATTGTGGGTATCCACAATATCATCCTACTTTATAGGATTTCAGGAAAAGCAATTTTGTGGCCACAAGAATTGGGTTTCCTGCCCTAGAAACACATACTCTTTAAAGTATCTTTAATTTGTAAGCTTGTAGCTATAAGACCTTTTGACACTTAAGGGACTTGGAAAATGAGCAAAAAGGCAGTACATCAATCAAATGAATATAATGAATTTAATAAGGCAGAACTACTTATGTATTTACAACAGATTCTCATACTTTGGCGTCATATAGGTGACGCCATATGACATTTCGTCGAAATCTTACGCACATGGCATCCTTTAGCGTCAACATAACACGCACTGTTATGGGTAGGTTTAGGTCTGGGGTAGCGTTAGGTTATGACGCCTTGGGATCTGCGTCTCATTTTGTCGCTAAAGGATGCCATGTGCGTCGGATTTAGACGCGCGTCACCTGTATGACGCCTTGGGTTCTGCGTCTCATATTGACACTAAAGGATGCCATGTGCATAATATTTCGACGAAATGTCAAAAGCGTCACATGTATGACGCCTTGGGATAAGAACGGGCTGGTATTTACTACGGTTACATGGGATATATGTATTTACAAACATAATAAACAACAAAACATAAGGTATCGATGAACGAGAAATGCATGGAGATAGAGAGAGAAGAAATGTAGAGAGTTGCAGTTATGCAAGAGGGAGTTTAGAAAGACAGCATTGGTACAATTTCCCCAGACATTCACCTTTCTGTAACAACACAAAAACATAATCTTAATGCTTCTTAGAAGCTCTATAAAGAGGTATACTTGCACAAGTTCTTTGGTCTCTCTGTGTCGCGGCATTTTTGCACGGCCTGGTCTGACGGCGTGCGTGAGAGGAGTCCTTTGTGTGGAAGCGTCACGTGGTGCTGCTTGGCGCACGTGTTGAACAAGGGGAAATCACGCGGAGTTACATCTTTGCATGGCTGGTGAAGAAGCGCGTGTGCGTCTCTCGGTCCGGCGCGTCACGTGGTCATGTGCGCGTGTTACTCCTTCACAGCGAGCACGCTCGTTTAACGGTCCCTTGTAGTTGGATTTGCTGAAGAGATATGTCATGCGGTGTTCTTTTCACTCGTCAATCGCAATTAAACACGGAGACTTATCTAAAACTGAAAAACACAAACTAAACTAGAAAAAAATAAAAGAAAGGCGAAGAGCTCGCCCGGAGGCGAGACGTTACTTTATGACACGAGGACAAGTGAAGTAAGAGAGTGGGCGGAGCGGGGAAGCATTATTTATCCCTCGGAGAAATCCAGCCTCTTCCTGTTGGCTTGGACAATAAGAGGACTGGAATTCACAGGCGGGACTTTGGTTTTTATTGCTCTTTGTCTAAGAGACTGCTTGTCTAATTAAATTATGACCTGCGTTAGGAATGTTCACTTCTACTGCAGAGATGTGTTATGCACATACTCATACCTTTTACGGTGTGTTCATACATATATCTGGCTGAGTCAAGTCCAGGGCATTTTTACGATATCAAACACGACTGTTATAGGTAAACATTTACATGAAAAATGCATCTAGGGTATTTATAATTCACTTTTAAGCTACGGAAAAATCAGTCATTCCAATGTTACATGGGCAAACAGACACACATAAAACACATTGAATATATCTGGTTAAATGTCTTTTAAAAAGAGAAGTTTCTTTCCTCTTTAGAATCCACTTCCTTTGGGACATTCCAATCAGTCATAAAAATGTCTTGTAACGGGAGACCACGCTCTGTCCTGCGTGGGCTTCACTCGTGGGGGATGCGCGGTGTGTGTGTGTGTGTGTGTGTGTGTGTGTGTTTTTAATTTATATTCAGGCTCCAGTCTCTCTGAAGGCTTTGGTACTTTAGCAAGGATGTATTTAATTATTCAGATTCCTTACAGTCCCCTTTTTGTCTGAAGTCCCTGTGTGGACTTAATCGGACAACAATCATCACAATGGACGGATGACAGGTGAATCATGATGATCGGGTAGCAGATGCTCTCAGGCTGAGGGCTCAGCTTGATTAAGTTCGACGCAGCCTCCAGCGTGGTACCCTCTTCCTGAGGGTCCCGTGGGCTTGGCTGTAGATGTTCGCACCTCGTTGAGCCTCCTGCGCAGGATGACTGTCGAGCATCAGGGTGTGGTTGATAGAGGTACCCAGCGTAGGGTCGGCCGCAGTCCAGGATTGGACAGCAGGTGAGGCAGTTAAGTAGGGCAGTTGAGACAAAGCTCGGAGGGCTGTGTTGCTAGAAGCAATGTCAATTTGCTGGGGCCCCCCTTTCGCAAACCACAATTCCCGTTCTGGAGTTAGGGTGAAAGTGTGGTTCCTGGAGAAGGATGGGATTTGCAGTTCTAATTTGTACTCTTTGCTTGGAAGATGGTACCATGCCAGGTCATGAAGGTGAAGGATGACGCCTTTCGGTACTTGGATTCACATGCTAATCTCTGCTTGGGTCTCGATGACTTGAGTGCAAGGCTTAGCTCAGGCAGGGCAGCGGGGGTCACTGATCTGCAGCCCGCAGATTCCGTCAGTGTTGTCTCTGAGGAAAGGTTTGTTAGGGCAGAGATAGTGAATGTCTTTGGTCAATGTGCACATGTGTGGATTCGGAGCTGGGGACAGCTTAGTGTCGCTGTCGTGCAAGGCAATCACGTACGGTGTGCGGATCTTGATGTGAGTGTTACCTTTCATTGTTTCACATATGGACAATGTTCTTGAGCCGGTGGATTCGGCTTGACTCTGTGATGGGCCAGTTCAGGAGCAAAACCCACTTCTCTCTGCTTGGGGTCGACGCATAGTGGGCTGGCACTACCCAGTCAGTAGGCAAGGTGTATTTGTAGAGAGTCAGCTGACGTGGTGATGGCGGAAGCCAGCACGGTTTGCACAAGGCTTTAGGGTATCAGGTGCAGTGAAATTCTACCCATGGCGAGGCTGTCGATGGAGGAGTTCACCCCCTGCAGTGTGGCTGTCATCAGGACTGTTACCAGCTGAGTTTGAGCAAAGTCATTCTGGAAGACAGTAAACAGCTGTTTCATGGAGTTCACTGTCTGGGTCAGCAGAACGCTGTGAGTGTTGAAAATTACCACAATTCCCTTTAGTGTCTTGTCGATGGTCTGCAGGGATGCACTCTGTGTTGGGAGTTGCTCTTTTATCTGTGGAATCTCAGTCTGAATTTCGGCTGTATGCCGCCTCACGTTGGCTAGGTTTACTGCATTCACGCTGGACATACAAGTGTTAAACAGAGTTCTGATGGCAGTGGCGGCTCCGCCTGGCTCCGCTAGCGTGACAGTCATTTTCTCAAGTTCGTTGAGCATGTGCTCGACATCGGCCTCAGCGTGAGTGAGGGTGTCTTCTGTCCATCGGCCCCTACCCAGCTGTATTGTGTTGTTACGCTGGGGTAGTGTGTTCTGTAGGCGTTTCGAGGATCAGGTGGCACATACACTTTCTGATTGCAAGTCAGGCAGAGAAGGAGTCCTGGTTGTTCCCTTAGGATGATGCCTGATGCTGAACCTGGTGAGATATCCGATTGCGGCTGCCCTCTGGTTGGCTGGAGGTACGGGATGGCGAACCACCGCAGCATCCTGGTAAAAGTGAACGGGAGAGAGAAAGAGAAAGGGAGGAAAAATTTCAGCGAGCGTCGTCTTTGGTTGGCTAGGAAAGTCTTTTCGCTTTGAGGATGCCGGCATGCCACTTGCTTCGGTGTCTTGCAAGTGTCTCTGGTGCTGCGGTGTGCAGCACATGGTGCGTCATGGGCATACATTGGCATGACCCCCCTTTTGCACTGTGGCACCACAAGCTGTGGCGCAGTGATGCCATCAGGTGTAGAACGCTGAATGTTGTCTTGTGCACGCAGCATGTGCAAGGTGTATTGCAGGTGTCTGGGGCACCGGTCATCGGTGGGTTCAGACGGCGTGCTAGGGTGGTTGGAGTGGTCTGAGAGGTGGTTTCTCATAATGTCCATTGGTATGTCATAGACTTTGGTAAGCTGGAAAGTTAAGGTCAGGTTAAGCAGAGGCTCTGTGACATTTTGTCACATTTGTGGGGAGAGACTAATGCATGACCCTAAAAGTTCAGAACCACGGTTTAACGGGTTCACTAGGTATGTAGCATAAAGCCAGGTGTTTCACGTGTGGCTAGCTAGTGAAGTGTGTCTTGTATCCTTATCTTAGTAAGGGATTTGCAGAGCGCTACACGGAAGCTCAGAAGGTGTCTCAAGCAATGGGCCACTTCCTTCCAAAGCGCTCCAGCAGAGCCACCACAAGAGGGCGCCACCTCCTCGCCTAACAAAGCCAGCACCACCGGTCTCTCAGCCCCAACCAGTGGCTGAAGTCCATCACCGCTCATGCTCAGCAAAGCGCCGACAGTTCCCAGAGAGGCGTGGTCCCCGACCCAAGATTGTGTTGAACCCAGAGCCTCGCAAGCCTTCCTAGCCACAGGAAGATAGAAACGGAGCCTGCCGAGAAAAGTCCTGCCGAGGCCGGACCAAGCTCCAAAAGAGTTCTCAAACATTTCCCAGTTTCCTCTTCTCAGGCGACTGGAAATGTGAATACTGCAGTAAATGGGTCTGTTATGAAACACGCACACCTGCAAACAAACGCCGTTTTTGCGGCGACGCAAATAAAGCGCAATAAGAGCTATTTTTTGTCTGTGTCATATGTAGGTCATGTGCCCGCTGTGAAGTGCGCCCGCCCTTACACAAGCATTGGTTCCACCCACAGTAACTGCTCCCCCAGTTCATGCTGTAAATGTAGATCATGTGCCCTCTCTGAAGTACGCACATCTACACACAAGCACTGCAAACACGGTCTCAAGCCCCCCCTCAGATCAGGCTGCATGTGTAAAAAGTGTAGTTAATGCGCCCATAGCGAAATGCGCGTGCCTACATATAAACACAACCAACTAGTCTTCAACTAATGCGTGTGCCCCTAAGCATAAGTGCTGTTCATGCAGCACAAAACACACAGAACAACTGGGCGGCCAGGTCCCTAGATCACAGCGGCCCCCCTCCGGTCTCTATTCAACCCCTAGCTATGTGGGCCAAGGCCTGGGAGGCAATCACAACCTGCGCTCCCTGAGGGCGGCGCACATGCCAGGTTTTTGGAACCAGAGTGCAGACACGTTATCCAGAGACAACGTTTCCCCAGAGGAATGGTCTCTTCACCCACAGACAGTGCAATTGATATGGAGCATCTTCGGCGAGGCAGAGGTCGACCTCTTCGCCTCCGAAGACAGCTCTCACTGCCAGACATTTTTTTCAAAGAGCAGGGACACGCTGGCCCGCGACTGGCCCAGCCGCCCGCTATATGCTTTTCCCCCGGTCACAATGCTACCACAGGTCATCGAACGGATCAGGGGGGACAGGGGCACAGTGCTGCTGATAGCCTCACTCTGGAAGACCCAGCTATGGTTCTCAGAGCTGATAGAAATGATGGATACAGCCCCATGGCCGATACCGTTGAGGAGAGACCTCCTCTCCCAGGTGAACGAGTTCATTTGGCATCCCCGTCCCAATTTGTGGGCCCTTCACGTATGGCCTCTCAACGGGTATTCGAGTGTCTCACAGAGGGAGTGATGAAAACCATCACTGAAGCGAGAGCACCTTTGACTAGGCGCCTCTATGCTCAAAAATGGGTGGTATTTTCAGGCTGGTGTAAAACATGGAGCCTGGATCCCTACTCATACGAGATATCAAGTGTACTCACCTTTTTACAAGAGCTTTCGGAAGCGGGTCGCACCCCCTCCACGCTCAAAGTATATGTAGCGGCCATAACAGCATCTCACGCTCTTGTGGCCGGGAAACCACTAGGGTAAAACAACCTCATTTAGTGCTTCCTTAGAGGAGTGAGAAGGTTGAACCCTCCACGACCCCCCTCTGTGCCCATCTGGGACCTCTCCACGGTCCTGGAGCCAATGAAGGGTGCTCCATTTGAGCCGCTCAGATCTGCTGACTTAAAGCATCTCTCGCTCAAAACTGCTTTTCTGCTGGCTCTCGTGTCAGTCAGAGTAGTTGATTTACAAGCGCTGACAATGAATGCTTCCTGCCTTGAGTTTGGCCCAAACGACTCCAGAGTTGTCCTCAAACCAAGACATGGTTATGTTCCTAAAGTGCTCTCAACTCTGTTCAGAGCACAGGTTATTTTTTTGGTTGCTCTTTCCTCGCCGGACGACGGAGACGCAAACTGAGGCTTCCCTTAGGCGTCAGAGCTCATTCCACAAGAGGTATGGCCTCGTCTTGGGCTTGGTCGAGTGGAACACCTATTCCTATTGGTTATGGCGCAATCGTTAGCCTATTTTTACATAAACGGCTTCTACGGGGCCATAACATAAGATACAAAGTAATGGAGCCTTTTATACATTGTTGTGTTTCTTTAGAAATAAATAATGGGCAAATTAAGTCTTTGGACGCCTCAGATGTAAAGTTACTCACTGTCAAAGTGATGCCAAAATGAATGGGAGTCAATAGAATGCTAACAGCAGGTGAATTTCTGCTACAATGGCAGCTCCCGCGAGGCTTCAGTTTCCGGCTGATGGATTACCCCCTTGCTTATACTACGCCCTAAAAGTACTCTTTTTGTGAAGAAAAAGTACATACTTTTGAGTGTGTAGCAAGTGTGTTTTGAGTGTGTCTTTAACGGACCTGTGTTGCGTGCATCCTGTCACCATAAACTGCACTGTCAATCCTCTTGTCACAGTTAAAATCCTCCATTCAATCTAATTTAATTTCCTACCGTTTCGGAGAGAAATGTAGTAGCAAGTTCATCTGCCAGTCATGGGTCTTTCATGCGGGGACTCTCCTCATGTGTTTACAATTTGAATATAATGATGCATTTAAAAGTTAATGGCTTAACGTATCTTTATAAAAGTTCACAATGCTGCTGCACTGCATATGCAATAATACATTTTCGTCAGGTTAGATACTGATAATTAATCACTCAAACCCCTTTATCTAAACGGCGGGCTCGCGCGTCTTCCATGTCTGTAGTTTTAACCGAAGTGTTTGTAGTTCTAAACCGAATCCTCGTCCAACGCGCGATGGGTTGTGGGCAATATTAGCAGTTAGCGTGCGCATCGATCTGCACTTCGGATTCTGACCGGAAATAGTAGACCATCCGGGTATCTTTGGAACACTCATTTCAACATACTACGATTTGGGGTGTACTAATTCTATTTTTGAATACTATTTAGGACTAATAGTATGCGAATTGGGACGCACCCATAGTGAGCAATGAGCATCTATGCTTCCTGGTTTTCATAGTGCAATATGGGACTTTTCAGGGAGCAAATATTTCAAGGCTGCCTCTCAATTCTTATTTGTGCATCCTCGTTTCCTTTCCTTGCTTCCTTTCCTCACATCTCAGCTCAAACCCCCTGTAGGATACGAGGGAAGGCTGGAAGGTAGGGGTGGGAGAAAAAATCGATCCATCGATGCATCGCGATTCTCTCTCCAACGATTCTGGATCGATTCTGAGAATTCCAGAATCGATTCTGAGCTTAGTTTTTAACCAGATGTGCGATGACGTGAGTTTCCTTTAGAAACTCCCGTATTCTGCTTGCTTCAAATTCCTCACACACACATACACCACTCGAACCTTCCGTAAAATAATCTTTCATAAAGTTCGGAAAGGTTGAAGAATTACAAGGACATTCGCAGGCTTCATTGCACAGGATACGCTGTGAGACGCGCGCATTCTTTGATGTTACACTTGAAGTGTGCTAGCTGTCTCGCCCGTCGGTATTTTCCTTACAAATGCTCTACGAAGTCATCATTTATGTGGTTTGGAATGCAGTGGACTTATATATTTAAAATATGAACCTCACTAACAGAAGGCTGCTTTCGATTTCAAATGCTGACGCGCGCTTTGTTTGTGAGACTGCTCGCGCATGCAGCTGTGCGACTCCGTGTAGTGGTTTAATGTACTTGTGCAAAATTAACGTAAACACAGCCAGTTATGTCTTAAGGGATTAAACGGACAGGACAAACCACATTACTTCTTCAAAAGAGATGCGTGCATGAATGCAGCTTAATAGATCTCCCGCAGTCTATGATGTCATAGTAAAAACAACAGTAAAGATGAAGAAAAATCACTCACAGTTCTTGAATGGAAAACGTTCAGATAATCTATAGGCTACTGAAAGCACTTTTTGTTTGTTTGTTTTTATGCTCCTCTTTATTATTTGTTATATTAGTTTAAAATTCTTAACATACAACTGTTTTAATAAAAAAAAAAGTGTAATTATTTTTTAAAAAGTACTTAATTACTTATGTAAACTAATGAATTAAAAAGGGGGGGGGGTAGATAAAGAATCGTTCTGGAATCGGATCGTGACTTCCAGAATCGGAATCGGATCGGATCGTGAGGTGACCAAAGATTCCCACCCCTACTGGAAGGAAAGAAAGGAGGATGGAGGAATCGAATAAAAGCTTTTTTATACATCGGAATACTTGATCACTCGAGCGACACTTCATAGCGTCATCAGCAGCGCTCAAAGGATCTGCCTTTATGTTGTATTAGTTTGGTTATTTAAGAAATTCATAATAAATAATAATAAAGCAAAATACCCTGTTGAAATATGTGAGATGTGTGGTTTTTATAAACTGCAAAGGTAAAGTATAAATTAAAATTATTGTGACCGATGTGAAGGGGGAGGAGAATTTATACGTGCGTCACGTTTAGTCAATAAAACACTTCTGCATAGGATTGTAAGGGGTATAGAGTCAAAGACCCAGAACCAGAACCAGAATGAAGACCCAGTGTCAGAATTATAAAAAATTTAAGATAAGTTTTACTGAAGATAGTTTGCAGTTTCATCAGCAGAAGTCAGCTTCAATACTCATACAGGAGTTCGTAGGCCGCCTCGCTTACAGTTACAAAGATCACAGCAGTTATACCATTTCCAAGGTCTAAGCTACGTCATTGCTTACAGGTTGAATGATTCTCATTGGCTAAGAAATAGATAAACACAGTAATTTTCCACACATATACAGATAGACGGAAGCATATCTCCATCGATTATGCAGCTGACACATTCGGACCCTGAAGTTAGGCACGTCATGACCTTCCAGGTCGCAGATTTGGGTTGCGGGGCGCCAGCATGTCTCGAACAACAATTCACTCAATCTCCAATAATGCCAGTGGTTCCTTAACCTGTAACCAAGAAGACTAACACACACACAAGACACACAGCTTTTCCAAGGTTGGATTTGGCCAGGCTCAAACTATAAACAGGAGAGTCCTCTCAAAACATCAAGATAATGCGTTCTTTCTCTCAACTTTAGTCTAACTGGAAACTAAGGCTTTAACAAAAAAATGGCCCCTTAAACTATTGGCTTCAATGACCCCTATATGTTTTAACACGTTGAAGACCTTTCTCAAATACAAAACAAGTCCCTATTTCATTTCTGGAAGCTGGGCTAAATAAGCAAGCACTGTTACTGCATTCAGATATCAAATACATACATTAAAGAACACATGAAAAGAACATTTCAGTAATCACACTGGTAACTTCTATAACAAAGTAAAATCTCACAAGCCTAGAGAAATCATTCAACTCATTTAATATTTAGAAAGAAAAATATTGATTAATACCTTGATTATAATTACTCATCATTACATATACATTGAAGCAGCAGTGGATTCCAATCCACTCCCTTCAGGATACACCTGTGTATCCTCGCTCATGACTCCTCAGGAAGTCTCCTCAATCCTCGCCTCCTTGCGGGGCAATTAGAGAATTAAGGTGTCCTCTGAGGTGAATTAAGGTGTCCGCTGTCCTCCATGGCTGAGCTTGATCGGTTTCCGGGTCATAAGATGGAGGACAGAGGAGCGAGGAGGGGTATTGAGAAGCACCCTAAGTGCACTGGTAGGATTTTGCGATAGAGACAGCCTTTAAAATGGCCGACTTCCGGATCAGTGCCCTGACTACTGAACTAGGGAGCTGATTGAGACACACTCATTACTTACAGTTTTCTCTGACGACTTCTGCTTCTGAGAACCCTGGAAATGTGAAATGGGCCCGAACAGCTCAAACCAATCCGCTTGTTAAGTCTGACATCACACATTACCTTTTCTGGTGTTACAATATATAGAGTGCCAAAGGGATCATAGAATATATTCATAGATGTATCATCAGAACAGGAAAAATCAGTCCGTAAACATTTGAGGGAAGGTTGACTATCTGCAAACGTTATACACATGTATATCTATGTCGGCAATAAACTAAATCCTATGGAAATCATCTGCTGAAGTCTGCTGAATCATCTGCTGCTTGATATATTGACAATATCAAGATGGTGGATGCATCAACATATCTGGAGCAGTCGAATATGGCATCTATGTATACATCTCTATGGCAAGGATGATGTATTTTTGTAGGCAAAATCTCGGAAATTGAGTTTTAGCACTTCCGGTTCCATTGTTCTGAAATCAATAGATTTTTTGAATATGCCTGAAGTGGTTAAAATAATCACAAAATATTTTCACATTGTACTTTATGGCATAAAATACATCAGTAAGAGCCTCTTGTGATTTTATTTCAAGCAGTTGCTTACAAGTGGCTACATGGGACTACATAGGTTGTTTGGGACACTAAGAGTCATTCGCCAAGTAGAAAAACTTCAAGTAATTAGTTTACTTTCACAGCCTTGTTGTGTTTATAATCATGCTATTGTTAACTATTTTTATTTGAAATTTCGAAGTCTTTCAAAGACTGAAAGTATTGTCGGAAACTGTGATGGTGACAGTAAAGTAAATTATAATATCTAATTGTAAGTACAGTTATCACTGTATCACTAATTGTAAGACAATATCACTGTTTTTCATCTCAACAGCCAGTGCTTTAACTTCTGGAACTGGTAAGTAACAAACTGTTTGTCACTCTTTTATAATAATCTCATATCTTATTCTAGTTACATATAGGATGACTGACAGTTTTTGCTAGTTTGCAAGTTTAGCAAAACTGGTGGTCATCACTATCAAAGGTATTAATGTGCAAGAGCCTAAAAACAACCTGGACTGCTGGTACTGAAAGTTTAGCTCAGAACTGTTTTGCACTACCTCTCGCTCGTCCCTCTCTCTCTCTCTCTCTCTCTCTCTCTCTCTCTCTCTCTCTCTCTCTCTCTCTCTCTCTCTCTCTCTCTCTCTCTCTCTCTCTCTCTCTCTCTCTCTCTCACCTGTACCTCTCGCGCTCTCTCTCCCTCACTCGCTCTCCCCACCCCACCCAAAGTTACACTGTCATTCTGTGGGAAACACTGTACAGTATATAAATAATTACAACATAGTTTTTAATCACATTGTTCTTCCATTTTTAAGACAAGCTACCAGCCATAAGATTGGTCAGTGGGTCTGATTCATGCTGTGGAAGAGTGGAGATCCAGTATAAGGGCCAGTGGGGAACCGTGTGTGATGATAGCTGGGACATGAACGATGCTGCTGTGGTGTGCAGACAGTTACAGTGTGGCTCAGCCATCAGTGCACCTCAAAGGGCCGCCTTTGGTCAAGGCCAAGGATCGATCTGGCTGGATGATGTTGGATGTTCGGGAGGCGAAAGAAACCTCATAACCTGTTCACACAGAGGACTAGGAAAACACAACTGTAATCATGGTAAAGATGCTGGTGTTGTTTGTTCAGGAGGTAAGTCAAATCTTTTGCATTGTTAAGTTTTCCAGAATTTTGTTTCAGCTTTGCCCAAACTTGTAAATTATAAATGTTAACCAACTTTAAACACACCTTTCAAACTCAAATAATTGGTCAACACAAATCATACAAAGCTTAGCATCAATCAGTACTGTAACAAATTCCATCAAATAAGCTGAAACACAAAACTGACATTTTACAACTTCAAAGTTGATATTTAACATCAACATAATTTAAGTCAATGTTCATACCAGTTGCGTCAAGTTTGAATTTGACCTGAATGTGTGAAAGTCCTTGTTAGTCAATCAAAAAATCTTCCCCAAACTTTTTCACCTGCTTGTGCTCTCAGAGGTGCACCACTATATTATTCCCCGCTGGAAACACAAGGTATCAGGTTCCAGCTCAGCCATCACACTGCACTGCCCTTGTCAGGAATTTCTTTACATGGAGGAACTTGAAGTGAATACTCATTTTTTCTTGACGAAATATGCATCTTGACTTGTTTTTGAGGGAGAAATGAGCAATATGAATCACATTAAGCTTTATGTATTTCATCACATCTTAACAAGTAATTTTAAATGGATGTATATTTCTTTCGCAGGTGACCTGAAGAAGCCCACGCTTTCCCTGATCTCCACACATGCAGTTGTTTCTCCTGGAGAAAACATTAAGTTCAGATGCACAACACCTAAATCAAGATGCAATGCTAATGCTGAATTCCACCTCTTCAAATATGGATCATCTGTGTTATATGAGAAACATGTATCTAGTGCGACTTTCAACCTTGTTAATGTAGGTGTCTCACATCAGGGCATCTATAGCTGTATTTACTCCTACCAAAACACCATTATAAAGTCGCCTCGGAGTAACACTGTTCAAATCACTGTAGGTGAGTGTTTAAACTAGTCTCGTTGCCTACATTACTGTATATAAATGCATTAATGCATGAAAGTAAATTAATTTTGTATTGATGTCATTTTTTTAAAAACTTTATTCTACTGATTTGTAAAATGTGTGTGAATTACATTTTGATCCCGACAAGATTGAATTCAACTTTTGAAGCCATTTTTATTTAAATCCATTTGAATTTAATGCTTGAGGCTCTGTAACCATATAACTGTATTCTTTTTGTTTTCTAGTGCACTTGCAGCAGCCCAGCTTTCCCCGCATTGCTCCTGATGGGCGGTTTGACGTGGGGCCTCAGGGGCCAGTGATCACCTGGGGCCACAGTTTCACTATCATCTGTTCCACTGAATCTCAGTTTCCTGGAGGCTTCTTCTACCTGTTTAGGGAATCAAAGATGAGCAGGAGTCAGTCAGCTGTCAAACTCTCTGCATCCTTCTCCTTTCCTGAGGCAGATTATTCCCATGAAGGAAACTACAGCTGTGTTTATGAAGTCAGTTTGTCCTCACGCACCTTCCGTTCGTCTGCCTCTGAACTGCTGGTCATCACTATCAAAGGTATTAATGTGCAAGAGCCTAAAAACAAACTGGACTGATGGTACTGAAAGTTTAACTCAAAACTGTTTTGCACTACCTCTCGCTCGCCCCCCCTCTCTCTCTTTTCACTCACCTGTACCTCTCACGCTCTCTCTCCCTCACTCGCTCCTCCCACCCCACCCAAAGTTACACTGTCATTCTGTGGGAAACACTGTACAGTATATAAATACTTACAACATCGTTTTTAATCACATTGTTCTTCCATTTTTAAGACAAGCTACCAAAGCTTTCAGCTTTGCCCAAACTTGAGATGGCATTCAGACTATGAAGGACGCAAGAGGAAAACTCATTGAGCTTTACTGCTTTTTATTTAATTCTGTTTGCAGAGGTATTGGCAGAAGCAATAGTAGAAGCAGTAGTTGCAGTACCTTAAGTAGGTTGATAATATTTAAAAGATAGATTGAAACAAAACAAATATACATTAATATGAAGATTTTATTTAAAGTAACATTTAACATCTCATTCACCATATTAGCTAGATTATAATCAACTAAATCAAATACGTTAACAATTAAAGCTGCAAGCAGCATTGAAAGGGCCCTCGCACCCGTGCCATCGCCACCCGGTGGCTTTAGGAAGACAGACCACGGTGGGCAATGTGCATTTAAGTAGATAAATATAGTGGGAGTATGCCAAAGTCAGTTACAAAAATGTCCTTTATTATGGGTATAATAGCATGCTGTTAAACATGTCACTTCCTGTTGCCAGCAGGTGATGCTATGACTGTAACTGAATATGAGCATGCACATGTGTTCAGGACAGAACTCTTATCAAACATGTGAAGTTTGGGGCAGATTGAACTTTGCCTTCTTAAGTAAAAACAACTTCCTTTTTCATAGCATTAGCATGCTTTAGCACTTAGCTAAGAATTGCTAGCATGTTTAACATGTTTATAACATGTTTATAACTCAATGGCATATTTACTATGTTGCCAGTACTGCATCACACTGTTAAACATGTCACTTCCTGTTGCCAGTAGGTGGCGCTATTACTATAACTGAATATTGTCATGTAGATGTGTTCAGGGCAGGACTCTTATCAAATGTGTGAAGTTTGGGGCAGATTGGACATTGCCTTCTTAAGTAACAACAACTTCCTGTTTCATTTCATTAGCATGCTTTAGCACTTAGCTAAGAATTGCTAGCATGTTTTAACATGTTTATAACATGTTTTTTACTCAATGGCATATTTACTATGTTGCCAGTACTGCATCACACTGTTAAACATGTCACTTCCTGTTGCCAGTAGGTGGCGCTATTACTATAACTGAATATTGTCATGTAGATGTGTTCAGGGCAGGACTCTTATCAAATGTGTAAAGTTTGGGGCAGATTGGACATTGCCTTCTTAAGTAACAACAACTTCCTGTTTCATTTCATTAGCATGCTTTAGCACTTAGCTAAGAATTGCTAGCATGTTTAACATGTTTATAACATGTTTATAACTCAATGGCATATTTACTATGTTGCCAGTACTGCATCACACTGTTAAACATGTCACTTCCTGTTGCCAGTAGGTGGCGCTATTACTATAGCTGAAAATTGTAATGTAGATGTGTTCAGGGCAGGACTCTTATCAAATGTGTGAAGTTTGGGGCAGATTGGACATTGCCTTCTTAAGTAACAACAACTTCCTGTTTCATTTCATTAGCATGATTTAGCACTTAGCTAAGAATTGCTAGCATGTTTTAACATGTTTATAACATGTTTAAACTCAATGGCATATTTACTATGTTGCCAGTACTGCATCACACTGTTAAACATGTCACTTCCTGTTGCCAGTAGGTGGCGCTATTACTATAGCTGAAAATTGTAATGTAGATGTGTTCAGGGCAGGACTCTTATCAAATGTGTGAAGTTTGGGGCAGTTTGGACATTGTCTTCTTAAGTAACAACAACTTCCTGTTTCATTTCATTAGCATGCTTTAGCACTTAGCTAAGAATTACTAGCATGTTTTAACATGTTTATAACATGTTTATAATTCAATGGCATATTTAATATGTTGCTAGTACTGCATCACAGTGTTCAACATGTCACTTCCTGTTGCCAGTAGGTGGCGCTATTACTATAACTGAATATTCTCATGTAGATGTGTTCAGGGCAGGACTCTTATCAAATGTGTGAAGTTTCAGGGTTTCGGGGTTCGAAGTTACAGCAAATTACTATTTAATTGCAGTAATAGCATGCTTTAGCACTTAGCTAAGTGTTTGCTAGCATGTTTTAGCATGTTTCAAGTATGTTGATAGCATGTTTACCACTTGCTGGCACTTTTTTATATGTTATTAGGAGTCCACAAAAGTGTTAAACATGTCACTTCCTGTTGCCAGCAGGTGGCGCTATGACTGTAACTGAATATGAGCATGGACATGTGTTCAGGACAGAACTCTTATCAAACGTGTGAAGTTTGGGGCAGATTGGACATTCCATACCTGAGTTACAGCAAATTCCTATTGAATTGCAGTAATAGCATGCTTTAGCACTTAGCTAAGTGCTTGCTAGCATGTTTTAGCATGTTTCAAGTATGTTGTTTGCATGTTTAACACTTGCTGGCACTTTTTTATATGTTATCAGGAGTCCACAACAGTGTTAAACATGTCACTTCCTGTTGCCAGCAGGTGGCGCTATGACTGTAACTGAATATGAGCATGGACATGTGTTCAGGACAGAACTCTTATCAAACATGTGAAGTTTGGGGCAGATTGGACATTGTTTGCCTGAGTTACAGCAACTTCCTGTTTCATGGCGAAACATCAAAATTTGTCAGGCCGCCGAGGACACGCCCTTTGACGAAAACTCAAGATCTTTGCAATTTAACGTCGCAAAGGCCTTAAGATTACACTCACCAAATTTGAAGATGATCAGATTAAAACTGTAGGAGGAGTTCGTTAAAGTACGAGGCCTGAAAATGGCAAAAACTGCACAAAAATCTGAGAGGAAGTTCAAAATGGCTGACTTCCTGTTGTGTTTAGGGCTACGCTCCAAGAGACTTTTTTGTAGGTATTGGGCCATTACATGTATGTACCGAATTTCGTACACGTACGTGAAACGTAACGCGAGGCGCACTCCGTTGAACCTTTATAGGTGGCGCTATCGAGCCATTTTGGCCCGCCCAATTTTGAAACGCATATCAGATGTAAATTTTCGCCAGTTCTGACGCGTGTGCAAATTTTCGTGAGTTTTCGTGCATGTTTAGGCCCTCAAAAATGCGATTCATTGCGGAGAAGAAGAAGAAGAAGAATAATTAAAGCTGCAAGCAGCATTGAAAGGGCCCTCGCACCCGTGCCATCGCCACCCAGTGGCTTTAGGAAGACAGACCACGGTGGGCAATGTGCATTTAAGTAGATAAATATAGTGGGAGTATGTCAAAGTCAGTTACAAAAATGTCCTTTATTATGGGTATAATAGCATGCTGTTAAACATGTCACTTCCTGTTGCCAGCAGGTGGCGCTATGACTGTAACTGAATATGAGCATGCACATGTGTTCAGGACAGAACTCTTATCAAACATGTGAAGTTTGGGGCAGATTGAACTTTGCCTTCTTAAGTAAAAACAACTTCCTGTTTCATAGCATTAGCATGCTTTAGCACTTAGCTAAGAATTGCTAGCATGTTTAACATGTTTATAACATGTTTATAACTCAATGGCATATTTACTATGTTGCCAGTACTGCATCACACTGTTAAACATGTCACTTCCTGTTGCCAGTAGGTGGCGCTATTACTATAACTGAATATTGTCATGTAGATGTGTTCAGGGCAGGACTCTTATCAAATGTGTGAAGTTTGGGGCAGATTGGACATTGCCTTCTTAAGTAACAACAACTTCCTGTTTCATTTCATTAGCATGCTTTAGCACTTAGCTAAGAATTGCTAGCATGTTTTAACATGTTTATAACATGTTTATAACTCAATGGCATATTTACTATGTTGCCAGTACTGCATCACACTGTTAAACATGTCACTTCCTGTTGCCAGTAGGTGGCGCTATTACTATAACTGAATATTGTCATGTAGATGTGTTCAGGGCAGGACTCTTATCAAATGTGTGAAGTTTGGGGCAGATTGGACATTGCCTTCTTAAGTAACAACAACTTCCTGTTTCATTTCATTAGCATGCTTTAGCACTTAGCTAAGAATTGCTAGCATGTTTAACATGTTTATAACATGTTTATAACTCAATGGCATATTTACTATGTTGCCAGTACCGCATCACACTGTTAAACATGTCACTTCCTGTTGCCAGTAGGTGGCGCTATTACTATAGCTGAAAATTGTAATGTAGATGTGTTCAGGGCAGGACTCTTATCAAATGTGTGAAGTTTGGGGCAGTTTGGACATTGTCTTCTTAAGTAACAACAACTTCCTGTTTCATTTCATTAGCATGCTTTAGCACTTAGCTAAGAATTGCTAGCATGTTTTAACATGTTTATAACATGTTTATAATTCAATGGCATATTTAATATGTTGCTAGTACTGCATCACAGTGTTAAACATGTCACTTCCTGTTGCCAGTAGGTGGCGCTATTACTATAACTGAATATTCTCATGTAGATGTGTTCAGGGCAGGACTCTTATCAAATGTGTGAAGTTTCGGGGTTTCGGGGTTCGAAGTTACAGCAAATTACTATTTAATTGCAGTAATAGCATGCTTTAGCACTTAGCTAAGTGTTTGCTAGCATGTTTTAGCATGTTTCAAGTATGTTGATAGCATGTTTAGCACTTGCTGGCACTTTTTTATATGTTATTAGGAGTCCACAAAAGTGTTAAACATGTCACTTCCTGTTGCCAGCAGGTGGCGCTATGACTGTAACTGAATTTGAGGATGGATATGTGTTCAGGACAGAACTCTTATCAAACGTGTGAAGTTTAGGGCAGATTGGACATTGTTTGCCTGAGTTACAGCAACTTCCTGTTTCATGGCGAAATATCAAATTTTGTCAGGCCACTGAGGACACGCCCTTCGACGAAAACTCAAGATCTTCGCAATTTAACGTCACAAAGGTCTTAAGATTACACTCACCAAATTTGAAGATGATCAGATTAAAACTGTAGGAGGAGTTCGTCAAAGTACGACGCCTGAAAATGGCAAAAACTGCACAAAAATCTGAGAGGAAGTTCAAAATGGCTGACTTCCTGTTGTGTTTACGGATACGCTCCAAGAGACTTTTTTGTAGGTATTGGGCCATTACATGTATGTACCTATTTGGAGTCCAGAACAGTGTTAAACGTCACTTCCTGTTGCCAGCAGGCGGCGCTATGACTATGTCTGAATATGAGCATGGACATGTGTTTAGGAGAAAACTCTTATCAAACGTGTGAAGTTCGGCGCAGATGGGACGTTGCCTTTTTGAGTAACAACAACGTCTTGTTTCATTGAATTAGCATGCTTTACGACTTAGCTAAGTATTGCTAGCATGTTTTAACATGTTTCTTGTATGTTTAGAACTCAATGGCATTTTTAGCCTGTTGCTAGAAGGGCATCAACGTGTTAAACCTGTCACTTCCTGTTGCCAGTAGGTGGCGCTATTACTATAACTGAATATTGTTATGTAGATGTGTTCAGGCCATGACTCTTATCAAACGTGTGAAGTTTGGGGCAGATTGGACATTCCATACCTGAGTTACAGCAAATTCCTATTGAATTGCAGTAATAGCATGCTTTAGCACTTAGCTAAGTGCTTGCTAGCATGTTTTAGCATGTTTCAAGTATGTTGTTAGCATGTTTAACACTTGCTGGCACTTTTTTATATGTTATCAGGAGTCCACAACAGTGTTAAACATGTCACTTCCTGTTGCCAGCAGGTGGCGCTGTGACTGTAACTGAATATGAGCATGGACATGTGTTCAGGACAGAACTCTTATCAAACGTGTGAAGTTTGGGGCAGATTGGACATTGTTTGCCTGAGTTACAGCAACTTCCTGTTTCATGGCGAAACATCAAAATTTGTCAGGCCGCCGAGGACACGCCCTTCGACGAAAACTCAAGATCTTCGCAATTTAACGTCGCAAAGGCCTTAAGATTACACTCACCAAATTTGAAGATGATCAGATTAAAACTGTAGGAGGAGTTCTTTTAAAGTACGAGGCCTGAAAATGGCAAAAACTGCACAAAAATCTGAGAGGAAGTTCAAAATGGCTGACTTCCTGTTGTGTTTAGGGCTACGCTCCAAGAGACTTTTTTGTAGGTATTGGGCCATTACATGTATGTACCGAATTTCGTACACGTACGTGAAACGTAACGCGAGGTGCACTCCGTTGAACCTTTATAGGTGGCGCTATCGAGCCATTTTGGCCCGCCCAATTTTGAAACGCATATCAGATGTAAATTTTCGCCAGTTCTGACGCGTGTGCAAATTTTCGTGAGTTTTCGTGCATGTTTAGGCCCTCAAAAATGCGATTCATTGCGGAGAAGAATAATAATAATAATAATAATTAAAGCTGCAAGCAGCATTGAAAGGGCCCTCGCACCCGTGCCATCGCCACCCGGTGGCTTTAGGAAGACAGACCACGGTGGGCAATGTGCATTTAAGTAGATAAATATAGTGGGAGTATGTCAAAGTCAGTTACAAAAATGTCCTTTATTATGGGTATAATAGCATGCTGTTAAACATGTCACTTCCTGTTGCCAGCAGGTGACGCTATGACTGTAACTGAATATGAGCATGCACATGTGTTCAGGACAGAACTCTTATCAAACATGTGAAGTTTGGGGCAGATTGAACTTTGCCTTCTTAAGTAAAAACAACTTCCTGTTTCATAGTATTAGCATGCTTTAGCACTTAGCTAAGAATTGCTAGCATGTTTAACATGTTTATAACATGTTTATAACTCAATGGCATATTTACTATTTTGCCAGTACTGCATCACACTGTTAAACATGTCACTTCCTGTTGCCAGTAGGTGGCGCTATTACTATAACTGAATATTGTCATGTAGATGTGTTCAGGGCAGGACTCTTTTCAAATGTGTGAAGTTTGGGGCAGATTGGACATTGCCTTCTTAAGAAACAACAACTTCCTGTTTCATTTCATTAGCATGCTTTAGCACTTAGCTAAGAATTGCTAGCATGTTTTAACATGTTTATAACATGTTTTTTACTCAATGGCATATTTACTATGTTGCCAGTACTGCATCACACTGTTAAACATGTCACTTCCTGTTGCCAGTGGGTGGCGCTATTACTATAACTAAATATTGTCATGTAGATGTGTTCAGGGCAGGACTCTTATCAAATGTGTGAAGTTTGGGGCAGATTGGACATTGCCTTCTTAAGTAACAACAACTTCCTGTTTCATTTCATGAGCATGCTTTAGCACTTAGCTAATAATTGCTAGCATGTTTTAACATGTTTATAACATGTTTATAACTCAATGGCATATTTACTATGTTGCCAGTACTGCATCACACTGTTAAACATGTCACTTCCTGTTGCCAGTAGGTGGCGCTATTACTATAGCTGAAAATTGTAATGTAGATGTGCTCAGGGCAGGACTCTTATCAAATGTGTGAAGTTTGGGGCAGATTGGACATTGTCTTCTTAAGTAACAACAACTTCCTGTTTCATTTCATTAGCATGCTTTAGCACTTAGCTAAGAATTGCTAGCATGTTTTAACATGTTTATAACATGTTTATAACTCAATGGCATATTTACTATGTTGCCAGTACTGCATCACACTGTTAAACATGTCACTTCCTGTTGCCAGTAGGTGGCGCTATTACTATAGCTGAAAATTGTAATGTAGATGTGTTCAGGGCAGGACTCTTATCAAATGTGTGAAGTTTGGGGCAGTTTGGACATTGTCTTCTTAAGTAACAACAACTTCCTGTTTCATTTCATTAGCATGCTTTAGCACTTAGCTAAGAATTACTAGCATGTTTTAACATGTTTATAATTCAATGGCATATTTAATATGTTGCTAGTACTGCATCACAGTGTTAAACATGTCACTTCCTGTTGCCAGTAGGTGGCGCTATTACTATAACTGAATATTCTCATGTAGATGTGTTCAGGGCAGGACTCTTATCAAATGTGTGAAGTTTCGGGGTTTCGGGGTTCGAAGTTACAGCAAATTACTATTTAATTGCAGTAATAGCATGCTTTAGCACTTAGCTAAGTGTTTGCTAGCATGTTTTAGCATCTTTCAAGTATGTTGATAGCATGTTTAGCACTTGCTGGCACTTTTTTATATGTTATTAGGAGTCCACAAAAGTGTTAAACATGTCACTTCCTGTTGCCAGCAGGTGGCGCTATGACTGTAACTGAATATGAGCATGGACATGTGTTCAGGACAGAACTCTTATCAAACGTTTGAAGTTTGGGGCAGATTGGACATTCCATACCTGAGTTACAGCAAATTCCTATTGAATTGCAGTAATAGCATGCTTTAGGACTTAGCTAAGTGCTTGCTAGCATGTTTTAGCATGTTTCAAGTATGTTGTTAGCATGTTTAACACTTGCTGGCACTTTTTTATATGTTATCAGGAGTCCACAACAGTGTTAAACATGTCACTTCCTGTTGCCAGCAGGTGGCGCTATGACTGTAACTGAATATCAGCATGCACATGTGTTCAGGACAGAACTCTTATCAAACATGTGAAGTTTGGGGCAGATTGGACATTGTTTGCCTGAGTTACAGCAACTTCCTGTTTCATGGCGAAACATCAAAATTTGTCAGGCCGCCGAGGACACGCCCTTCGACGAAAACTCAAGATCTTCGCAATTTAACGTCGCAAAGGCCTTAAGATTACACTCACCAAATTTGAAGATGATCAGATTAAAACTGTAGGAGGAGTTCGTTAAAGGCCTGAAAATGGCAAAAACTGCACAAAAATCTGAGAGGAAGTTCAAAATGGCTGACTTCCTGTTGTGTTTAGGGCTATGGTCCAAGAGACTTTTTTGTAGGTAATGGGCCATTACATGTATGTACCGAATTTCGTACACGTACGTGAAACGTAACGCGAGGCGCACTCCGTTGAACCTTTATAGGTGGCGCTATCGAGCCATTTTGGCCCGCCCAATTTTGAAACGCATATCAGATGTAAATTTTCGCCAGTTCTGACGCGTGTGCAAATTTTCGTGAGTTTTCGCGCATGTTTAGGCCCTCAAAAATGCGATTCATTGCGGAGAAGAATAATAATAAATAATTAAACAGAGCAATTCCAAGAGGGTCCTCACACCATCGGTGCTCGGGCCCTAATTAAAGCTGCAAGCAGCATTGAAAGGGCCCTCGCACCCGTGCCATCGCCACCGGTGGCTTTAGGAAGACAGAGCACGATGGGCAATGTGCATTTAAGTAGATAAATATATGTGGGAGTATGTCAAAATCAGTTACAAAAATGTCCTTTATTATGGGGATAATAGCATGCTTTGGCACTTAGCTAAGTGTTTGCTAGCATGTTTCTAGTATGTTGCTAGCATGTTTAACACTTGCTGGCACTTTTTAATATATTATTAGAAGTCCACAACAGTGTTAAACATGTCACGTCCTGTTGCCAGCAGGTGGCGCTATGACTGTAACTGAATATGAGCATGCACATGTGTTCAGGACAGAACTCTTATCAAACATGTGAAGTTTGGGGCAGATTGAACTTTGCCTTCTTAAGTAAAAACAACTTCCTGTTTCATAGCATTAGCATGCTTTAGCACTTAGCTAAGAATTGCTAGCATGTTTTAACATGTTTTAACATGTTTATAACTCAATGGCATATTTGCTATGTTGCCAGTACTGCATCACACTGTTAAACATGTCACTTCCTGTTGCCAGTAGGTGGCGCTATTACTATAACTGAATATTGTCATGTAGATGTGTTCAGGGCAGGACTCTTATCAAATGTGTGAAGTTTGGGGCAGATTGGACATTGCCTTCTTAAGTAACAACAACTTCCTGTTTCATTTCATTAGCATGCTTTAACACTTAGCTAAGAATTGCTAGCATGTTTTAACATGTTTATAACATGTTTATAATTCAATGGCATATTTACTATGTTGCTAGTACTGCATCACAGTGTTAAACATGTCACTTCGTGTTGCCAGTAGGTGGCGCTATTACTATAACTGAATATTCTCATGT
Source organism: Chrosomus eos (assembly GCA_036326025.1). NCBI lineage: Eukaryota > Metazoa > Chordata > Actinopteri > Cypriniformes > Leuciscidae > Chrosomus > Chrosomus eos. The sequence goes on from CM070835.1 coordinate 37,708,552, forward strand.
AGATGTGTTCAGGGCAGGACCCTTATCAAATGTGTGAAGTTTGGGGCAGATTGGACATTCCATGCCTGAGTTACAGCAAATTACTATTTAATTGCAGTAATAGCATGCTTTAGCACTTAGCTAAGTGTTTGATAGCATGTTTTAGCATGTTTCTAGTATGTTGCTAGCATGTTTAGCACTTGCTGGCACTTTTTTTATTGTTATTAGTAGTCCACAACAGTGTTAAACATGTCACTTCCTGTTGCCAGCAGGTGGCGCTATGACTGTAACTGAATTTGAGGATGGATATGTGTTCGGGACAGGACTCTTATCAAACGTGTGAAGTTTGGGGCAGATTGGACATTGTTTGCCTGAGTTACAGCAACTTCCTGTTTCATGGCGAAACATCGAAATTTGTCAGGCCGCCGAGGACACGCCCTTCGACGAAAACTCAAGATCTTCGCAATTTAACGTCGCAAAGGCCTTAAGATTACACTCACCAAATTTGAAGATGATCAGATTAAAACTGTAGGAGGAGTTCGTTAAAGTACGAGGCCTGAAAATGGCAAAAACTGCACAAAAATCTGAGAGGAAGTTCAAAATGGCTGACTTCCTGTTGTGTTTAGGGCTACGCTCCAAGAGACTTTTTTGTAGGTATTGGGCCATTACATGTATGTACCGAATTTCGTACACGTACGTGAAACGTAACGCGAGGCGCACTCCGTTGAATTTTATAGGTGGCGCTATCGAGCCATTTTGGCCCGCCCAATTTTGAAACGCATATCAGATGTAAATTTTCGCCAGTTCTGACGCGTGTGCAAATTTTCGTGAGTTTTCGTGCATGTTTAGGCCCTCAAAAATGCGATTCATTGCGGAGAAGAATAATAATAATAATAATTAAAGCTGCAAGCAGCATTGAAAGGGCCCTCGCACCCGTGCCATCGCCACCCGGTGGCTTTAGGAAGACAGACCATGGTGGGCAATGTGCATTTAAGTAGATAAATATAGTGGGAGTATGTCAAAGTCAGTTACAAAAATGTCCTTTATTATGGGTATAATAGCATGCTGTTAAACATGTCACTTCCTGTTGCCAGCAGGTGGCGCTATGACTGTAACTGAATATGAGCATGCACATGTGTTCAGGACAGAACTCTTATCAAACATGTGAAGTTTGGGGCAGATTGAACTTTGCCTTCCTAAGTAAAAACAACTTCCTGTTTCATAGCATTAGCATGCTTTAGCACTTAGCTAAGAATTGCTAGCATGTTTAACATGTTTATAACATGTTTATAACTCAATGGCATATTTACTATGTTGCCATTACTGCATCACACTGTTAAACATGTCACTTCCTGTTGCCAGTAGGTGGCGCTATTACTATAACTGAATATTGTCATGTAGATGTGTTCAGGGCAGGACTCTTATCAAATGTGTGAAGTTTGGGGCAGATTGGACATTGTCTTCTTAAGTAACAACAACTTCCTGTTTCATTTCATTAGCATGCTTTAGCACTTAGCTAAGAATTGCTAGCATGTTTTAACATGTTTATAACATGTTTATAATTCAATGGCATATTTACTATGTTGCTAGTACTGCATCACAGTGTTAAACATGTCACTTCGTGTTGCCAGTAGGTGGCGCTATTACTATAACTGAATATTCTCATGTAGATGTGTTCAGGGCATGACTCTTATCAAATGTGTTAAGTTTGGGGCAGATTGGACATTGCCTTCTTAAGTAACAACAACTTCCTGTTTCATTTCATTAGCATGCTTTAGCACTTAGCTAAGAATTGCTAGCATGTTTTAACATGTTTATAACATGTTTATAACTCAATGGCATATTTACTATGTTGCCAGTACTGCATCACACTGTTAAACATGTCACTTCCTGTTGCCAGTAGGTGGCGCTATTACTATAACTGAATATTGTCATGTAGATGTGTTCAGGGCAGGACTCTTATCAAATGTGTGAAGTTTGGGGCAGATTGGACATTGGCTTCTTAAGTAACAACAACTTCCTGTTTCATTTCATTAGCATGCTTTAGCACTTAGCTAAGAATTGCTAGCATGTTTTAACATGTTTATAACATGTTTATAACTCAATGGCATATTTACTATGTTGCCAGTACTGCATCACAGTGTTAAACATGTCACTTCGTGTTGCCAGTAGGTGGCGCTATTACTATAACTGAATATTCTCATGTAGATGTGTTCAGGGCAGGACCCTTATCACATGTGTGAAGTTTGGGCAGATTGGACATTCCATGCCTGAGTTACAGCAAATTACTATTTAATTGCAGTAATAGCATGCTTTAGCACTTAGCTAAGTGTTTGCTAGCATGTTTTAGCATCTTTCAAGTATGTTGATAGCATGTTTAGCACTTGCTGGCACTTTTTTATATGTTATTAGGAGTCCACAACAGTGTTAAACATGTCACTTCCGGTTGCCAGCAGGTGGCGCTGTGACTGTAACTGATTATGTGCATGGACATGTGTTCAGGACAGAACTCTTATCAAACGTGTGAAGTTTGGGGCAGATTGGACATTCCATACCTGAGTTACAGCAAATTCCTATTGAATTGCAGTAATAGCATGCTTTAGCACTTAGCTAAGTGCTTGCTAGCATGTTTTAGCATGTTTCAAGTATGTTGATAGCATGTTTAACACTTGCTGGCACTTTTTTATATGTTATCAGGAGTCCACAACAGTGTTAAACATGTCACTTCCTGTTGCCAGCAGGTGGCGCTGTGACTGTAACTGAATATGAGCATGGACATGTGTTCAGGACAGAACTCTTATCAAACGTGTGAAGTTTGGGGCAGATTGGACATTGTTTGCCTGAGTTACAGCAACTTCCTGTTTCATGGCGAAACATCAAAATTTGTCAGGCCGCCGAGGACACGCCCTTCGACGAAAACTCAAGATCTTCGCAATTTAACGTCGCAAAGGCCTTAAGATTACACTCAGCAAATTTGAAGATGATCAGATTAAAACTGTAGGAGGAGTTCGTTAAAGTACGAGGCCTGAAAATGGCAAAAACTGCACAAAAATCTGAGAGGAAGTTCAAAATGGCTGACTTCCTGTTGTGTTAAGGGCTACGCTCCAAGAGACTTTTTTGTAGGTATTGGGCCATTACATGTATGTACCGAATTTCGTACACGTACGTGAAACGTAACGCGAGGCGCACTCCGTTGAACCTTTATAGGTGGCGCTATCGAGCCATTTTGCCCCGCCCAATTTTGAAACGCATATCAGATGTAAATTTTCGCCAGTTCTGACGCGTGTGCAAATTTTCGTGAGTTTTCGTGCATGTTTAGGCCCTCAAAAATGCGATTCATTGCGGAGAAGAAGAAGAATAATAATAATAATAATAATAAACAGAGCAATTCCAAGAGGGTCCTCACACCATCGGTGCTCGGGCCCTAAATATATATATATATATAAATATAGCTGCGAGCAGCGATTACGGGCCCAAGCCGGTGGCACCGCAACCCTGGTGCACCAGGGTGGCGGTACCGCCGGCTTTGGCCCTTCATCGCTGCTCGCAGCTATATTTATATATATATATATATATATATATATATATATATATATATATATATATATATATATATATATATATATATATAAAGCCGGTGGCATCGCCACCCTGGTGCCTTTAGGGTTATTGTGCACGATGTGACACAAAATATCTGCTCGCTATCTGCCGAACGGCTCTGGTAGTCCCGCTTCAGCACTGATGATGTTGTAGAAATAGTGTGCTCTGGTTGGTCTGGATTTTTCGGGATTTTTTATTTTATACAGAAATAAGTTATTTATAATTCAGATGAGAATAAAGTTAGTGTTGATTAAAATGAAGGAAAACAAATATATTGATCTGAAATATAGCACATTCATTTTACATTTATTTAGGTTCAATTACCAAACATACAATCTTAATTTAATTTAAAGCAAACAATACATTTGAAATACATGGGTTGTATGCACATTTTTTTTTTTATAAAAAATATATATATATCCAAAAAGACAAGGCTTAAAAACTCTTGTCACTGTAACAGACACAATCTCTCTCTCACACACACACACACACACACACAAACACACACACACGCACACACACACACACACACACACACACACACACACACACACACACACACACACACACACACACACACACACACACACACACACACACACACACACGTCAAGTCACATTTTAGATGCAATATTGAATAAGCAGAAAAATCGGATTTTCTGCTCTGAAAATATAAATAAGCATACAAATTGAATAAGCACTTTGAATATTCTAAACAGAATAAGCATTAGTCGCTAATGAATAAGTACTAGTACTTAATGGAATAGATACTAATATCTAAAAAATAAGTACTAGTAGCATGAAAATAGAGACTAGTATGTTAAAATGATTAAATGTTAAAACGGCTTGCCATATTGGCTCAGAGAGAGAGAGAGAAAATGACATTTTAGATAATAGCACCTATTAATAGATACTAGTATTTATTCAATAAATACTAGTTCTAAGTCATTACATACTAGTACCTATTAAATAGATACCAGTACTTATTCATTAGCTACTAATACGTATTCAAAAGAATATCTAAAGAATAAGCACTACTATCTAAAGAATAGGCACTAGTACTAAAGAATAAGCACTAGTCGCTAATGAATAAGTACTATTACTTAATGGAATAGATACTAGTATCTAAAAAATAAGTACTAGTAGCATGAAAAAAAGAGACTACTAGGTTAAAATGATTAAATGTTAAAACGGCTTGCCATATTGACTCAGAGCATCAAAAGCATCAAACAAGAATATTAAAGTTTGATGCGTTGCCACAGCAACAGTTTCACAGATATCAAGAATCCCTTCACAGGTCTTCATCTGCAGTGTATTTACATTATACAGATGAAGTTTGAAGCAAATCGGGTAAAAATAAGAGGGTGATTTCAAAGCCTTTAGGAAGTGACACACTTCCTGCTGCCAGTTGGTGGCGCTATAACTTTGACTCACAATAGTCACATCCATGTGATCGGACTCTTACAGCGAACACACTGCTGAAGTTTCATCAAGATCAGTTAATGTATGCAGAAGTTATAACACACTTCCTGTTTCCATTATTCGCCATAAATTCGTTTCCTCGCCACGGCCAAACCGTTCGAGATATCAAAAATCCCCTGGCAATTTTTCATCCTCAATGTCTTGACTTCATGCTTACTGAGTTTCGTGGCGATTGGTTGAATTCTCTAGGAGTAGTATATCGAATTCCAGGGGCATACGCTTTCAAACAAACCATAATAGCCGACTTCCTGTTGGGCTGGGGTAAAAAGTAAAAGTACAAAGGATATATGAATCGATGAGATCTATATGTGTACCAAGTTTCATATTATTACATGCAAGCGTGTTTGATTTATGGACCAAGTTTTCGGACCCCGTTCCAGGGGGCGCTGTCGAGCCCCCCTGCCACGCCCGGGTACCAGCTTCAGCCCGGCCCTGATGGCCGCGGTTTCTGACCCGTGTGCAAAGTTTCAAGAGTTTTTGAGCATGTTAAGGGCCCCAAAAGTGTGCTAAGAATCTCAAAAGTATCCAAAAAGAATATTAAAGTTTGATGCGTTGTCACGGCAACAGCATCTAAGATATCAACAATCCTTTCACAGGTCTATATCTGGCATGTGTCTACATTATACACATCAAGTTTGAAGCAAATCGGGTAAAGCCTGTTTGATTTATGGACCAAGTTTTCGGACCCGTTCCAGGGGGCGCTGTCGAGCCCCCTGCCACGCCCGGGTACCAGCTTCAGCCCGGCCCTGATGGCCGCGGTTTCTGACCCGTGCAAAGTTTCAAGAGTTTTTGAGCATGTTAAGGGCCCCAAAAGTGCGCTAAGAATCTCAAAAGTATCCAAAAAGAATATTAAAGTTTGATGCGTTGTCACGGCAACAGCATCTAAGATATCAACAATCCTTTCACAGGTCTACATCTGGCTTGTGTCTACATTATACACATCAAGTTTGAAGCAAATAGGGTAAAGCGTGTTGGATATATGGACCAAATTGTCGGACCCGTTCAAGGGGGCGCTGTCGAGCCCCCCTGCCACGCCCGGGTACCAGCTTCAGCCTGGCCCTGATGGCGCGCGGGTTTTGTCCTGTGTGCAAAGTTTCAAGAGTTTTCGAGCACGTTAAGAACCCCAAAAGTGCCCGAAAGTATAAAAAAGCATGAAAAAGCTTAAAAAAAGGAATATTAATGTTTGATACATTGCCATGGCAACAGTGTCTAAGATATCAATAATCCTTTCACAGGTCTACATCTGGCATGTGTCTACATTATGCACATGAAGTTTGAAGCAAATCGGGTAAAAATAAGAGGGTGATTTAAAAGCATTTTGAAAGTGACACACTTCCTGCTGCCAGTTGGTGGCGCTATAACTTTGACTCACAACAGTCACATCCATGTGATCGGGCTCTTACAACGAACACACTGCTGAAGTTTCATCAAGATTAGTTAACGTATGCAGTAGTTATGACACACTTCCTGTTTCACGTTTCTCGCCATAATTTCGTTTCCTCGCCATGGCCAAACCGTTCGAGATATCAAAAATCCCCTCGCAAACTTTCATCCTCAATGTCTTGACTTCACGCTGACCGAGTTTCGTGCCGTGTGTTTGAATTCTCTAGGAGGAGTGTTTCACATTCCATTGCATGCGTTTTCCAAACAAGCCTAAATAGCCGACTTCCTGTTGGGCTGGGGTAAAAAGTTAGAGTGCGAAGTATATATGAAACGATGAGATCTACATGTGTACCGAGTTTCATATTATTACATGCAAGCGTGTTTGATTTATGGACCATGTTTTCGGACCCCGTTCCAGGGGGCGCTGTCGAGCCCCCCTGCCACGCCCGGGTACCATCTTCAGCCCGGCCCTGATGGCCGCGGGGTTATCTGAGCATTTTGTGCCAAAGTTCAGAGTTTTTGTAGCATGTTAAGCATCCAAATATGTCCAAAAGGTAGGTAAAAAATATAATTAGAAAAGAATAATAAATATAGTGCGAGCAGCGATTACGGCGATAATAATATATATTATATATAATATAAGCCGGTGGCACCGCCACCTTGGTGCCTTTAGGGTTATTGTGCATGACGTGACACAAAATATCAAAATATCTGCTCGCTATCTGGCCAACGGCTCTGGTAGTTCCACTTCTGATGATGTTGTAGAAATAGTGCACTCTGGTTGGTCTGGATTATTCTGGATTTTTTATTTTATACAGAAATAAGTTATTTATAATTCAGATGAGAATAAAGTTAGTGTTGATTAAAATTAAGAGGAAACAAACATATTGATCTGAAATATAGCACATTAATTTAAAATTCATGTAGGTTCAATTACCAAACATACAATCGTAAATTAAAGCAAACAATACATTTAAAATATATGGGTTGTAGCCTATGCATATTTTGTAATAAAAAAAAGATAGCACACGATGCAAGATGCCTGTTGTCCTCCAGCAAAACAAACGAGGCAGCTACATCGTTCATCGTCTCGTTCGTCAAACTGAACTATAATACATATAAAAGTCTTTTTTGTTTTTTTGTCATTTAGGACACTTTTATTCATATACACACACATACAAGTGTATGCATTCATGCACGCACACACCACATGATACGTTAAAGAGTAGCCTAACCTCCATCCGCCTCCCTAGTTTCATTAAAAATCATCCCCAATCTCCTCTTCTGCTCCACTTCTTTCGCCATGTATTTGTTCGTTTCTTTTATTATTTTATGCAATCCAAAACACTCCACGTTAACCTGCCGCGTTTCGTATCTCCAGAGCCTGTCTAACTTGTCCGCTTGTCCGGCACAAATGGATTTTTGAAGGACAAGTAAAAGAGAATTTTACTTGCCCGAACGTACAAGTCAAGTAGCCTGATTAGAGCATCAATAACAAACAAAATACATAACTAGGGAATCACTAAACCGAGAGAATTATTCTGATTTTATTACATTTATTGTATGTTGTTGCGATCGATTGTGGATAATAAATAGGTTGCGCTGTTGACGCTCGCGCAGCCACTCGAGGAGAAATCTATATGAGCGCAGCACACACACACACACACACACACACACACACACACACACACACACACACACTCAGTTAACAACATACTGTAACTGCCTCAAAAAATCTAAATGTGGAGTTTCTATATTTTAACATATGTGTTAAGCAGCCTCAATTATTTTTCCTGAATACCATATCAAAATGTGACATTAATTTCCTACAACAGTTCAATAAACAGTTACAATTTAGTCACTTACATTTTAGATGTAATATTGGCTGTTTTTCTTCTGTTCCAGCAGCGAAAATAGTTCCAAACAAAAATCACAGCAGAACCACGGCACATCTCGCAGGAACACTCATTGTTTTCATTACTGAATGATTCAGCATTTTGACTCGAATCGGTTCAGTTGAGTCAAAGATTCAATGACCCATTCTTAAACATCTGTCTCATTCTTGAATGAATCAACCGTTTAAACGAATCGTTTGAATGAATGAATAAATGACTCACTCATTAATACGGCCGCCTGCCGCCACCTATTGGCAGTTTAGTGTTATGTTTATAAGTAGCCTAGTATACTTCTTTCCACTGTTTCTTATTTGTACATTTAAATCAATTTCATAACATTATTTTATGCAATTGTAATTTTTCAGTGTAAATGATTTAATTTGATCAGCCCTACCTAGGGTAACAGTAGCCTATGCTTCATCTTTCATTTTAAATTCCTAAATTTGATCAATAATCAATATTTATAACAGTCTGTTTTATTTTGAGCCTTGAATTGGACTCTCAAGGGTTGGCTTTCTAAATATGTATGTGTTATTATTTGTCTATTCAGAATGACTTATGAGCAGAAACCTTTTTATTTTGGATATGTCAGGAATGCATCACTAGCCAAAATTGGGGATGACTAGAAAGGGCAAATAAGCTTTAAAATCAAGAGAACAATAGGACACAATTTGACACAAGAGGGCAGTATAGCCCTATTTATGATTTTGAGTTTCACCCGAAGAGATTCTAAAAGAATGGTAAAGTTTGATGTGTTGCCACGGCAACAGTATCTAAGATATCAATAATCCTTTCACAGGTCTACATCTGCCGTGTGTTTACATTATACACATAAAGTTTGAAGCAAATTGGGTAAAAATAAGAGGGTGATTTCAAAGCATTTAGGAAGTGACACACTTCCTGCTGCCAGTTGGTGGCGCTATAACTTTGACTCACAATAGTCGCATCCATGTGATCGGGCTCTTACAGCGAACACACTGCTGAAGTTTCATCAAGATCAGTTAATGTATGCAGAAGTTATAACACACTTCCTGTTTTCATTATTCGCCATAAATTCGTTTCCTCGCCACGGCCAAAACCGTTCGAGATATCAAAAATCCCCTGGCAATTTTTCATCCTCAATGTCTTGACTTCGTGCACACCGAGTTTCGTGGCGATTGGTTGAATTCTCTAGGATTAGTATATCGAATTCCAGGGGCATACGCTTCCAAACAAACGATAATAGCCGACTTCCTGTTGGGCTGGGGTAAAAAGTAAAAGTACAAAGGATATATGAACCGATGAGATCTATATGTGTAGCGAGTTTCATATTATTACATGCAAGCGTGTTTGATTTATGGACCAATATTTTGGACCCCGTTCCAGGGGGCGCTGTCGAGCCCCCCTGCCACGCCCGGATACCAGCTTCAGCCCGGCCCTGATGGCCACGTGTTCTGACCCGTGTGCAAAGTTTCAAGAGTTTTTGAGCACGTTAAGGGCCCCAAAAGTGCGCTGAGAGTCTCAAAAGCATCCAAAAATAATATTAAAGTTTGATGCGTTGTCACGGCAACAGTATCTAAGATATCAATAATCCTTTCTCAGGTCTACATCTGCCGTGTGTTTACATTATACACATAAAGTTTGAAGCAAATCGGGTAAAAATAAGAGGGTGATTTCAAAGCATTTAGGAAGTGACACACTTCCTGCTGCCAGTTGGTGGCGCTATAACTTTGACTCACAATAGTCGCATCCATGTGATCGGGCTCTTACAGCGAACACACTGCTGAAGTTTCATCAAGATCAGTTAATGTATGCTGAAGTTATAACACACTTCCTGTTTTCATTATTCGCCATAAATTCGTTTCCTCGCCACGGCCAAACCGTTCGAGATATCAAAAATCCCTGGCAATTTTTCATCCTCAATGTCTTGACTTCGTGCACACCGAGTTTCGTGGCGATTGGTTGAATTCTCTAGGATTAGTATATCGAATTCCAGGGCATACGCTTCCAAACAAACCATAATAGCCGACTTCCTGTTGGGCTGGGGTAAAAAGTAAAAGTACAAAGGATATATGAACCGATGAGATCTATATGTGTAGCGAGTTTCGAGTTTCATATTATTACATGCAAGTGTGTTTGATTTATGGACCAAGTTTTCGGACCCCGTTCCAGGGGGCGCTGTCGAGCCCCCCTGCCACGCCCGGGTACCAGCTTCAGCCCGGCCCTGATGGCCGCGGTTTCTGACCCGTGTGCAAAGTTTCAGAGTTTTTGAGCATGTTAAGGGCCCCAAAAGTGCGCTAAGAATCTCAAAAGTATCAAAAAAGAATATTAAAGTTTGATGCGTTGTCACGGCAAAGCATCTAAGATATCAAAATCCTTTCACAGGTCTACATCTGGCGTGTGTGCTACATTATACACATCAAGTTTGAAGCAAATCGGGTAAGCTGTTTGATTTATGGACCAAGTTTTCGGACCCTGTTCCAGGGGCGCGCTGTCGAGCCCACCATGCCACGCCGGGTACCAGCTTCAGCCCGGCCCTGATGGCCGCGGTTTCTGACCCGTGTGCAAAGTTTCAAGAGTTTTTGAGCATGTTAAGGGCCCAAAAGTGCGCTAAGAATCTCAAAAGTATCCAAAAAGAATATTAAAGTTTGATGCGTTGTCACGGCAACAGCATCTAAGATATCAACAATCCTTTCACAGGTCTACATCTGGCTTGTGTCTACATTATACACATCAAGTTTGAAGCAAATAGGGTAAAGCGTGTTGGATATATGGACCAAATTGTCGGACCCGTTCAAGGGGGCGCTGTCGAGCCCCCTGCCACGCCCGGGTACCAGCTTCAGCCTGGCCCTGATGGCCGCGGGTTTTGTCCTGTGTGCAAAGTTTCAAGAGTTTTCGAGCACGTTAAGAACCCCAAAAGTGCCCGAAAGCATAAAAAAGCATGAAAAAGCTTAAAAAAAAGGAATATTAATGTTTGATGCATTGCCATGGCAACAGTGTCTAAGATATCAATAATCCTTTCACAGGTCTACATCTGGCATGTGTCTACATTATGCACATGAAGTTTGAAGCAAATCGGGTAAAAATAAGAGGGTGATTTAAAAGCATTTTGGAAGTGACACACTTCCTGCTGCCAGTTGGTGGCGCTATAACTTTGACTCACAATAGTCACATCCATGTGATCGGGCTCTTACAACGAACACACTGCTGAAGTTTCATCAAGATTAGTTAATGTATGCAGTAGTTATGACACACTTCCTGTTTCACGTTTCTCGCCATAATTTCGTTTCCTCGCCACGGCCAAAACCGTTCGAGATATCAAAAATCCCCTGGCAATTTTTCATCCTCAGTGTCTTGACTTCATGCACACCGAGTTTCGTGCCGTGTGTTTGATTCTCTAGGAGGAGTGTTTCACATTCCATTGCATGCATTTTCCAAACAACCCTTAATAGCCGACTTCCTGTTGGGCTGGGGTAAAAAGTTAGAGTGCGAAGTATATATGAAACGATGAGATCTACATGTGTACCGAGTTTCATATTATTACATGCAAGCGTGTTTGATTTATGGACCATGTTTTCGGACCCCGTTCCAGGGGGCGCTGTCGAGCCCCCCTGCCACGCCCGGGTACCATCTTCAGCCCGGCCCTGATGGACGCGGGTTCTGACATGTGTGCAAAGTTTCAGGAGTTTTTGAGCATGTTAAGGCCTCCAAAAGTGTCCAAAAGGTAGAAGAAAAATAATAATAATAATAATAAATAATCCTTAGGAAAACAATAGGGCCTTCGCCCTTTGGGCTTGGGCCCTAATAATAATAATAATAATAATAATAAACAGAGCAATTCCAAGAGGGTCCTCACACCATCGGTGCTCGGGCCCTAATAATAAACAGAGCAATTCCAAGAGGGTCCTCACACCATCGGTGCTCGGGCCCTAATAAATTATAAATGTTAACCAACTTTAAACACACCTTTCAAACTCAAATAATTGGTCAACACAAATCATACTCAGTACTGTAACAAATTCCATCAAATAAGCTGAAACACAATACTGACATTTTACAACTTCAAAGTTGATATTTAACATCAACATAATTTAAGTCAATGTTCATACCAGTTGCGTCAAGTTTGAATTTGACCTGAATGTGTGAAAGTCCTTGTTAGTCAATCAAAAAAATGTCCCCAAACTTTTTCACCTGCTTGTGCTCTCAAAGGTGCACCACTATATTATTCCCCGCTGAAAACACAAGGTATCAGGTTCCAGCTCAGCCATCACACTGCACTGCCCTTTGCAGGAATTTCTTTACATGGTGTCAAGGTTGCAGAGGGAGAGAATCCAGAAGGCGAATAGCAGGTGAAACAATTCTTTAATAGAAATAAGGCAAAGCCGCTGTGGCCGATCAACAAAGGAAGGAAGGCTCGTGAGAGGCGAGACAGGAATGCTGGTGAGGCGTCGAACTCTCTGCAACTCTCCAAGGCACGAAACTGGGCAGAGGACAAATCAGGCAACATACAGCAGATAATAACCAGATAGCGAAGAACAGGACAGGACTAGACTGGACTTCTGTCGATAGAACACAATAGTCAATAGCATACGTGACGGTCAATAATAATCTGACAGAGAAGAGGAGAAAGAGAGAACTAGAAATAGAGAGACTAATGACAGGAGATAAAGAGCAGGGGCGGAGATGAGAGAATGAGGGCCAGCTGAAGGAGATGAGTGAGTGATAAGGGGTGTGTGTGAGAGCAAGAGAAATAGGAACAGAGAGAAGCCTGCAGATGGAGACAGAGAGAAAAGAACCAGGATCATGTGAGTGTGAGTACAAACTTAGGCGCACCTAAGGAGGAGGACTGGCGGGGAGCGATAAAAGTTGTCAATGAGCGAGCGGTCCAGGACGTTGCGGGCGGGGATCCAGCTTCTCTCCTCAGGACCATACCCCTCCCAGTCAACAAGAAACTGCCGGCCATGTCCTCGGGGACAAACATCAAGTAGTCTGCGGACTCGATAGACAGGGGAGCCCTCGATGCGGATAGGAGTAGGATGGGGACGAGAAGGAGGGCGGACTACAGGTTTATTACAGGAGACATGGACTTACAAAGGGCAGATCTAACTGCTCTTCAAGTTAATTTTCAACGTTGGACAAATTTCCTGACTGACGGAACGTTAGACTCAGGATTGGAGGAAGGGAAGAGGGGAGGCTGGTAACCCAAACAGCATTGAAATGGCGACAACCCGGTGGCAGACGAGGGGGGCGGTATTGTGAGCATACTCTGCCCACGGGAGATGCTTGGGCCACGAAGCGGGGTTGCGGAAGGCGAGACTGCATAAAATGCGTCCTATGGTCTGGTTAGCACGCTCTGCTTGACCATTGGTCTGAGGGTGGAAACCGGAGGAGAGGCTGGTAGAGGCTCCGATGAGGCGACAAAACTCCTTCCAGAAAATGGAGGAGAATTGTGGACCTCTGTCCGACACGACATTTTCAGGAAGACCGTGGATCTTAAAAATATGATCGACGACAATCTGAACGGTCTCGCGGAGGGGAGTTTTGGAAGCGGGACAAAACAAGCAGCCTTTAAGATCCGATCAATAACAGTGAGGATTACAGTATTTCCTCCAGGAGGAGGAAGCCCTGTAATAAAATCGAGCGCTATCTGTGCCCAAGGACGCGACGGAACAGGTAAGGGTCTAAGGAGACCCACAGGCGGTCTGTTACTGACCTTGGTTTGCGCGCAGACGGATCAGGACACTATAAAGCGACGAATATCTCGTTCCCGAGTGGGCCACCAGAATCTCTGCGAAACAGAGGCATAGTACCCCTAACCCCCGGATGCGCAAACAACTTAGAGGAGTGGCCCCACTGGAGGACAGGTAACCCCCTGGGGCAGAGGGACTTGGCGTGATTGAATGAGAAAGTGCGCATTTAACAATACGTTCAATTCCCAGACAGCTGCACCCACCACCAATCCTTGAGGAAGAATCAGTGGGTTCGGATTCGGGGGAGGTGAACTGGCGAGAGAGAACATCAGGCTTTTGATCCTGTTGTGAACTTTTTCTTCTAAAGTGTAGGCAACTCAGAAGCGAAGAGCAGGAGACTCGGGTGCATCTTTTAAGCAGAGTTCTTTATTGCTGTTGCATCGCTGTAGGATTCCCAAATCTAAACTCAATAGCTAAAACACAGTGTTTTATACCTTTCAAGGGGGAGGGATTTACATAGAGATGGAGATCAGCTTGACAGTGTAACTCAGAGCCTCGGAAACAAAGTAGGTAAATAAAAGTCTGTTCCCGGAGATTCCTCAGACCTGCATTATCATAGAGAAACAAAGTAGGTAAATAAAAGCCTGTTTCCTGGAGATTCCTCAGACCTGGCTTATCATAGAGAAACAAAGCCCAGCTGTTCTTGAGAAGTAACAAAAAGTTAATGTCATCATCTATGCCTCCAAATGGTAAACACTTGTGTGAACTTTCTCAGTTAAAATACTGTTGAACCTAAATTAGACATTTAATACATTTGTAACACTACATTTCCCCCTTTGAGAGTTCTAATAACTCTTACATTATATACAAATTCAAACACTTAAAAGTTAATTCTTGTAACTTGTGATCGTTACAGGCACATAGCGCATGATCTGTGATTGATTTTCTGCAATTGCATGCTGACACAGAAACAAACATGCAATGAAGTTCTTACAGGTAATAGTCTTTTCTGTTTGGAACTGTAATTTCTTTGTGAGGGGCGTGAGTCATTTGTTGAATGAAACACTTGATGCTGTGGACGCATAGATAGTACGCCAGTAGAAGAAACAACAGCAGAATTGCTATTTCCTTTATCCATATCCACAGTTTCCCTAACAAGTTTCCGAACCAGGAAGAATTATCTTCAGTCATCTGGTGTAATTTTGCTGAAAAGATCAAGAATGTCTTGTTGGACCACCAGGTTTGTGCACAAGTGAGTCCTGGAATGCAGCCATCTGCGTGTGGCATGCAAACGTTCTTTCCAGCAAAACAAGGCATTTCTTGACATATCCATCAGCTCTAAGAATATGCTGTTTCTTGAGTCCACACTTTGTGCGATGTCCATGATGGTTAGTAGTACAACAATCTTGATCATGTTGCTGGATGACTGAAGGTTTCGTATGTGAGTCTCTGTGTTGTGTATTTTTTCTTTTATCGATAGTTGGTTCGGCAGTGGGTCTAGTCGTTTTCTTGAGGTTTTCTTGATACGCTTCATACGCAGATGAGGAGGTCGGTGCGTATGGGTCTCGGGACAGCCATCAAGTGGTATCTGCACAGAGTAAGAAAGAAAACAGAAGACAGGAGAGCAGTATTTGTTTAAACACTAGGGTTGTAAACTTTTCCGAGTCTGCTAGTGTTGTTCCCTCTTTCCCTATTTCTTAATTCCTTTGACACCTAAGGAACAGTGAGGTAAGGATGGACTATTGGATGGAGAAGGCCTATGAGGGAGTCTTCACCGCAGAGTTGGCCCCCGAAGCCTGTTGCGTTCGGTTCTTCTCTGGGCTCCTCACTTTGTTCCGTGTCCTATCCTATCCCTGTAGATGGAGGACCAACTTTACAGTGTGATACATTAGTCCAGGTTTTTTCCTTCCCTGACACAATACTGCAGCTGCTGTAATCAACATCACAAATGTGGTCCATGCCACATAGGCTCTAATGGCTTGTTTCTGAATTACTTTCAATTACTTGAGCTGAACAAACAAACAACTCAACAAACAACTGAAATTCTGAATTCTCAATGGGAGTTTATTTTACTTCCCTCAAAGGTGTGTATGTAAGTGTAACACAATCATGAGTCATTTCTCCTTCATCCTCTAACACAACTTAAGTCATTGCAGACATCATACATGAGGATGGGTTTGTGACAGGTGCACGCTGTAAAACAATGTTTGGGGCTGTGGGGGTAGTTAACCAATTTCCCCAATGGGAAGAGGTGACAGAAGTTTATTTTGCTTGATTCATCAGATTCATTTACCCTGCATGAGGGCATTTTACATTTACAGTCTGACCTAACACCATTACTGATGAAGGGCCTGTGCTGTGGCATAACATTTAAGGCTGTGAGTCTACTTAACTATTACCTATAACTATAGTCTACAAGTGTCCCCCAAAGGAAAACTGAGACAGTCACTTTCCTTTTGTTCTATTAAACAAAAATTCTTTTTTGTCTGAAAAAAGACTGAAAAAAGTCTTTCATCTTTGTTGTAAATTACTGGCAAAATTAAAGGTGCCCTATGTCAAAAAATCAATTCATACTCCACATATTCCATACCAGATGGGGGCAGTATACCTCCAGAAAGTTGGCCTACTCTAGTCTGTTTTTTAGTTTCAGGTTGTTAATCTTCTAAAACCGTCAAATAGTCCGCTTTGTCCCGCCAAAGCCTATTTTGATCGGTGAGGGATGTAGACTAGAATGACTGCTGCCGCTGCGCTTGACAGGGCGTGTTACGAGCAGAGAGAGAGAGAGAGAGAGAGAGAGAGAGAGAGAGAGAGAGAGAGAGAGAGAGAGAGAGAGAGAGAGAGAGAGAGAGAGAGAGAGAGAGAGAGAGAGAGAGAGCCCCGGCCGCGCGCGCGCGCACTCTCACGTCTTCAAACAACACGAGAGCGGTCCTGCTCTCTCTCCCTCGCGCATATTAATCAAATCAATTGACACGATAGTAAGACCGCAGTTTCACGTGGAACATTTGGAGATTTTTAGAGATTAAAGAGATACAAGCAGTGCGAGTTATTCGTGTGTTGCAGTTTGGCTGGTGGTTATGTATGTTGCCCGCATACCGCCTCCCATGGCCGAAACTGGTATTACAACACCTGTCGGGCCGGGGCTAGTAATGCTAATGCTAATTTAGGTTGATATCTCTGCAACACTATAACTTTTCATTTTTTTAATGACATCATCGCCCTTATTTCTTCTCATTCTTTTAATGCGTGTAGGTCATTTTTTGGATATTTTTACCTCAATTATTACACATGGCACCTTTAAGCATTTACAGCCCAAATGGTTAACACCTCAACAAGCTACCCCACGAGTTTAGTGACGAGGGGAGGGGCTGCTTCAGAGTAGCAAGCAGACTGAGTAGAAGTTGAGTAACATTGTTAACTTGTTTAAAGTTCTTTTTGTTTTTCCTTCACTCTTTTCCCCAGTGTCCATGTTTACCACAGTAATAACAACTGCCCTCTCTCTTAGGACATTTGCGTTTCTGTTAATTCTCTGTGTTGACCTTAAAGGATGCTGCTGCAATTTTAACTCTAGCCTTGACATCTGAGTCTTTTTCCCATGCAGCCAAACTGTCTAAGTTACTTCTGAGAGTTCTGTTAGACCAAGCTAGATCTATGAATGGCAAAGCTCTTCTGTATTCTGCTACAAGGCCATCTGACCAGATACGAATCAGTGGTCCTTTGTCATCTAGCACCTTCTCTGAAGTGTCAGCTATCCCACTGTATGCTGCAGCTGCCTGACAAAATCTTTCAGTGTACTCACTAACATTTTCATCCTTCTTCTGTACACAACTAGTGATCTTTTACCAGTCCATGTTTGGTCCAACAATGTTCTTTAACGCTTTCAGAACTCCCTCTCTCAATTCTTGAATACTCATTGCAAACAGATCATTTTTAAATAATATTGCTCTGCCTTATGAGGCCCTAATGTGCTCAGATATGAAGTGTGCAACATGTGCAACATGTTGAACAACTCTGTGCCATGTATGATGATATTGTGAAATGTCTTAATGCTTCCAGTGATCCCTTTTGTAAAAGTAGATGTAAGGTATTTAACATTAGACCTGGGTGGAATGAGTTTGTGGCTGAGAAGTATGCTGAGGCAAGAGAGGCTTTTAGACTTTGGTCAGAGGCAGGTAGACCTAGACATGGGGTACTGCTAGATATGAAAAAACGGACAAATGCTAGAGTTAAGTATGCACTCTGTTTTATTAAGAAAAATGAAAACGCAATAAGAGCAGACTCGCTAGCCAGAAATCTACAGAACAACAACTTGGCAGAGTTGTACCTTTTGTCAAGAGGTAAAAGTAATGATTTCCAATAAAACATCTTTACCAGCAGATATTGAAGGTATCAGTGGCCCCGAAAAAATAGCTGAGCTTTGGTGTGAGCACTACCGGTACCTGTTTAATTGTGTTAAAAGTAACCCAGGTAGAATTGATAATGGACATATTGATTTGTCAGCAGATATGATAGTTAGAGCAGTAGATATTCACGGTGCCATTAATATGTTGGAGAACAACAAAGCCTGTGTTATGACGGTATTACTGCAGAACATCTAAAATATGCCAGCCATAGGCTCTGTCCTTTACTTTCCTGTGTTTTAATGGTTGTCTGGTCCATGGTGTCCTGCCAAATGCTATTATGTCTGTAATGTTACTGCCGGTGCTTAAAGATAAGGCTGGTAAGCTCAACAGTATTGACAATTATCGACCTATTGCAATAGCCAGTATCTTGTCTAAAGTACTGGAGAGGATACTGTTAACCAAGCTAGAAATGTATGTCCTTACTTCTGACAATCAGTTTGGGTTCAAAAGAAAACATGGAACTGACCTGTGTATCTATGCTCTTAAAGAGATTGTGTCCAGGTACAAAAGCTTTTTTTTTTATTTTATTTTTTTAGAATTGTTTTTTTTTATTTTGAAAGTACAAAGAAAAACAGATACAAACAACCTGGATACTGGTTTCAATATCCTCTATGCAATATGCTCTATGCAATACAATATCCTCTATGCAATATGGGGAAGAAAAAAAAGGGAAAAAAACATGCATGAAAGAGCCACCACCACAATGCACATTCCCCTTCACTTTATACCTACAACACTCTTTTCTTTCTTTTCTTTTTAACGCACAAGACAAGATACAATAGACAAGACAAACAGACAAACTATTTAGACACATTCCAGGTACAAAAGCTTGAATACATTTATGTTCCTATGTTTTATTGATGCATCAAAGGCATTTGATAGGATTAATCATTAACGATTGTTTGTAAAATTGTTAGACAGAGGTGCCCCTAAATTTTTAGTGAGAATTTTAATGTTTTGGTATGCCCACCAAACGTTTCTGTTTAAATGGTACAATGTTGTATCTGCTCCTTTTCATGTTAGTAATGGAGTGCGACAAGGAGGAATCATGTCTCCTTTTTTATTTAATGTTTATATGGATGAATTATCAAACCAGTTAAATAGGTTAAAAACTGGCTGTCTTGTGGGCAACACTATTGTTAATCATCTTATGTATGCTGACGATATGGACCTGCTCTGTCCATATAAAGTATGAGACATGTGAGACATATGACAATGAGACATTCCTCATTGATGACTCGCTTGGCTTTAAATGTCATATTGACTACCTTGTAAATAAATTATCAAAGTATGTTGGCTTGTTTTATAAGATCAGACATTTTCTTCCTCTGTCTGCCCTTATGATGTTGTATAAAACTTTCTTTGAATCACATCTCAATTACTGTAATGTGATATGGTGCAACACCTTTACAAGTCATCTTAAAAAACTTGAATCCTTGCAAAAGAAAGCCATACGGGCGTTGTCCTGGTCAGAGATAAATTCCCAGACTCGCCCTCTATTCTTTTTTATTATTATTATTATTTATTTGCCCACAGTAGAAAATTTACATTTACAGTATCACAACATAAAGTTATATTCATATTACAGGGTGTACAAAACATAAAAGACAGTAATAAGTGAAATAAATTAAAATAACAACACAGATAAACAAGGTCACATTGACTTATAGCATCCTTTAGATAGGAAGTCAAAGAAAATTTGCAGAAATTGGAAGCGGTTTGGTATGCCTGTTAAGGGAGTTCCTTTATATATTCCCAACGGGGAGACCATATGAGCCAGAATCTGTCAGATTTTTTATGTTTATCGTAGGTGAGCTTTTCAAGTGGTAACCATGTAGCGATTTGTGATGTCCACATTTTGAAGGATGGAGCTTGTGATGCAGACCAAAGTAACAAAATGCATTTTTTAGCTAAGTATACCAAGACAACAAATAGTTGTATTGCATCTTTTTTAAACAGAGTGTTCACATTAAGATTCAATAAATACAAAGCTGGGGTCATATCGAAGTGTAGTCCAAGAAGGTCTTCCATTACACTATGTACTTTCTTCCAGTATGATAAAATTTTGTCACAGTACCAAAAACAATGCATGAATGTGCCTTTGTCTTTATTGCACTTGAAGCACAGGCCTGTAGCGTTGGTAAACATCTTCTTAATACGCATCGGCGTAAGGTATATTCTATTGAAGAATTTGAAATTGAGCTCATGGATCCCAAGGGAGGTACATTTAGGGTACACGTTATCACACACAACAGTCCAGTCATTCTCTTCAATGGTTTGACCAATGTCCTTCTCCCAGACTTCCTTCAGTCCCAGCAAGGCAGAGGTGCAATTGCTAGACAAGATATCATATGTCCTTGATATCGATCCCTTTAGACAGATTGGATTTAATAAAATGTCTTCAATCTCTGTTATGTCCATTCTTAAATATCCTTTGTCTATCTTTAGTGTAAAAAAATGTCGCAACTGAAGATATTTGTAAAAATTTGACTTTGATAGTTTGTATTGCTCCACAATCTGTTGGAAAGACTTTAGAGTTCCCTCTGAATATAGACAAGAAATTTGAGAGATTCCCAGTTTCAGCCATGTCGAAAGCCCAATATTCTGTAATGTTAAGGGGAAATCAGGGTTGAAAGATAGTGGAGAAGACAAGGAAAGAGAAGCGGGTATTTTAAAATATGATTTAATATCTATCCAGGCTCGAAGAGTGTTTGATATGGTATAATGTTCCGAAATATTTTTTAGCTTCGTATAATTCTTCGTAATTCGTATAATTCTAAGAGCAAGTTGCTGCTTCCATATTATACCAGATAGAATTGGTCCTCTCACTACACCAACTAATCATATTTTTAATCTGGGCTGCCCAGTAATATAACTGAAGATTTGGCAAGGCGATTCCACCTTTGTCCTTTGGCTTCATTAGTTTGGAAATTTTGATCCGAGGCATTTTATTATTCCAAATAAACTTTGAAAGGTGTTTATTGAAGTCTTTGAAAAATGAACTTTTTAAATAACTAGGAATAGATTGAAATAAATATAAAAGCTTGGGAAGGATATTCATTTTAATTACATTTATTCTCCCTAGAAATGAAATCGGAAGTAAGCACCACGTTTTCAAATTGACCTTGATTTTTTTCTATAAGAGGGGTATAATTATTATTTATAAGATCATTATGTGAAGCTGTGATAAAAATACCAAGATATCTAAAGCCGTCGTGTGATATTTGGAAAGGGGAGATTAATTTTAGGTGTTCTAAAGAGGAGATATTTAAAGGTAATGCAATGGATTTCGAAAGATTTATTTTATAGCCAGAGAGACTACTGTAGTAAGAAATACATTCCAACAATACAGGAATAGACTGGTCTGGTTTAAACATAAATATTAATACGTCATCAGCATACAATGATGCGCGATGATCTTCTCCTCCCACTGTAATGCCATGGAAATGTTGGCTCTGTCTAATAAGTTCTGCTATAGGGGTTCAATGACTAGAGCGAAGAGCAAAGGTGAAAGGGGGCAACCCTGCCTTGTGCCTCTCCCTATACAGAATGGAGCTGAAGTGAGACTGTTCGCGACCACTGCAGCCTTAGGATTAGAGTAAAGCAACGCCACCCATCTGATAAAATTATCCCCTAGGTTAAATTTCCCAAGAGTGGCAAACAAAAAGTCCCACTCAACTCTGTCAAAAGCTTTTTCAGCATCGAGGGAGAGAACAAGGCAGGGTGCCTTTCCTTTTGAACAAAATTAATAATATTTAACAGTCTGCGTATATTATCAGTGCCGTAACGCGCCCTGTCTGATCTGGCTCGCCCTCTATTCTATCGCTTTAATTTTTTAAGACTAGCTGAGCTAAATGAATATCATGCTTGTTTAATGTTTCACATTGTAAATAGCCTGAACCCTAGACTGAGTAACCTTGTTCCTATCTCCAGCCCCCAGCATACATACCAAACAAGAATCAAACCACTTATATTTGGAAAATATCGCAGACATGTGCGCACCAGTATGAGTGTTGTTTGTAGGGGTCCGCAGATCTGGAACAAGGTTGATGATGGTATTAAGGTGTTCCCCTCTATCTCCAACTTCAAAAGACAATTAAAACATCATTTCTTCTGAACCTATATCTAATTATTCAAAACTGATTTTCATGGATTACTGGGACGTACAGTATGTGTATGTTTGTATGAGTGAGTATGTTGTTGTAACATATGTCATGGTACATTTTTTGTGTGTATTTATTGTGTCTCACTGTACCTTGTCAGTACCTACCCATTCAAGAACTTTGGGCTCATACTTATAAGCTTTATGTGCTGCTTTGGGAGACCCATTTCGCTGTTCCCAATCTACTCTGTACCTTTAAACTGTATTATTGTAATGCTTGAAGAGGTATTGTGAATAAACTGAACTGAACTGAACTGAACTGAAATATAGTGCTGGGCTGCAGGAAATGCTGACGGTGTGCTCTCAGTATGGCCTTGATTATGACATAAAATATAATGCTAAGAAAAGCCACATAATGATAGTTAGAAGCGATGAGGACAGGAAATCAATTTCCCCAACATTTTATTTGGCAGATAGTCCTCTTGCTGTGTGTGAGGAAATTAAATATTTAGGTCATGTCATGTCCAATGACTGGAAGGATGACAAATACCTATATCGTCAGCCCTGTAAAATCTACTCTCAAGCTAACATGCTTATAAGGAGGTTTTCTTTGTGTTCTGACTTTGTGAAGTGCTCTCTGTTTAGAACCTACATCACACCGCTATACACTGCTCAATTGTGGTCTAACTATAAGAAAATGAGTATGCAGAGACTCAAGGTTGCATACAATGATGCAATGAGGCTGCTGCTTCGTGTCCCTAGGTGGCATAGTGCCAGTCATTTGTTTATGTCTACTAGAGTGCCATCTTGTGAGGCACTTTTAAGACAACTGATGTTTAGTTTTATGTGTCGCCTGGACAGGTCAGTGAACCATATAATTGAAGCCCTAGTCAGTCCGCTGAAAAGCTGTTATAGATACACTTCTAGGTTAAGACGACACTGGTGCAATAGCCTGTATATCCTATATGGAAATTTGTATGTATTTATGTATGTATGTATGTGTTATATGGACCTATGTCTGCAATAAAGCTTTAATTAATTAATATAATTAATTAATTTGTCTTTTCTGGCATGTTGTAGTTCAGAAGTAACAGCAGACTCAAAACTGTTGAATTCAGATTCAGTTAGAATTTGTGACATCAGCTGTGTGACTTCTGCCAACGACATGTCGTAGAGACGCATTTTACTGATCAATGCCCTTCTAAATTCAGAAAAATTTGTGCGTACTGAGGGTAAGCTCTGGGATAGTCTCTCTATATCCTTAGGTCTTAGCGCTTTGGCAACAGTTTGGATTTGGTCAACAGAAGAGTTGGGAGGAACACTTTCAGTTCCCTCAATTCCCTGAGATCTTCTCCTTGCGACACATGCCTTTACTGAATCTACAGGCTTATCAGTTACTGATTGGATGGCTACATCTGTTTCAAAGAAAGCTTTTAAATCAGGATAATTGTTATCAGGCTGACTTACGTCGTCTTCTTACATCAGTTTTTCCTATAGCTTTGTTGCAGTTCAATTTCTTGGTTAAAGGCCACCTATTATGACATTTAAAATGTTCCTAATATTGTTCTGGGAGTCCCCAACAACAGTTTTACATGCATGCAATGACAAATAACACTTTTGTTGTCTTATAATATGCATTTATTTTTACCTGATTTGCTCACCGACTCCCAAATGATTCGTTCAATGACCAATTTTTTTCCAATCTGCGGTGATTGGTCAGATGACCCAGTCAGTTTTTGTTTGCATTAGCCCAACGCATAAACATATTGATAAAGCACTGCAGTACTACAAGACGCTCTATTCTTTATGATAACTCCAATAACAACGACAAACATTTCACATATTTCAGATGTGAAATCTGAACCTAGAAGCTGCGCCTAGAGACCTAGACCTAGAAGCTGCGCTGAGCGTAACTTACACAACACACACACACACTTATTGAGCATGCTACAAAACCCATAAAAGCAACAATTATTAATAATACTTACAGGTTGCGATTCGGAGGAGGAAGCTGATTCAAATAAACTTGGTACTGAACCTTCCTTCAGTATCAGCCTGCTCGCGAATCCACACTTGAAAGCATTTATGTTTGTAAAGGAATCGTCATTAAAATAACGCGAACACAGCTCAAGGTGGCTATACTTGTGTGGTATAGTTGTAAATATAAACTCTAGCCACTGAGTCTTCACATGCTCGTCCCTGGGCAGTGAAAAAAACGTTCGCTTTTGCGTCGCACTTCAGAACGCAGCGTCTCGTTGCTATGATTCCCTGGTGTCTACGAGCACAATGAGTGGGCATATCTTATTCAAATAACTTGTCAAGTGTATGTCATCTAGATAGAGGAAAAGCATCGTTCGTATATCGATTCATATCAGTGACTCAGAGTTGACTCTTATTTTTGAGAGACAATAACTCTGTATACGGTGAGCTTTCATATTTAAAACTTTGCAGGATGTTTTCGTTCACTTAGATCTATGTTACACACTACATGAAAGGTAATTTTCAAAATTCCATAATAGGTACCCTTTAAAGAGGAAACTCTGGCACGGAGCTCATTGATCTGTTTCTCTAGCTCTGAGTTGCGTTTAGACTGCTCTGTAGCTAGTGCTAAACCAAATTCTCTGTGACAACAGATAATTCCTTCCACATTATTCTTGCGAACACTTGCTCCTAGTACCTTTTTACACTCATCTACCGACCAAGTCTTGTCTGGATAGGGCTGGGAATCGTTCAAAATCTTTCGATCCGGTGCCAATTTCGATACTTCAGTTTCGATACCGGTTCCTAACGATACTTTTTTCAATACCAATTTTATGAAATCCATTTTTACCAAGATTACATAACACATTACCTCAGAAAAACTTGTGCACAAAGGAACAAACAATTTTTTATAAAGAGCTCATGCTCACCAAAGCTGATTTAAAAATAAATAAAAATTACAGTAAAACTTGTAATATTGTGAAATAGTATTACAATTTTAATTCTTATTTGAATATATTTCAAAATGTAATTTATTGAAATTAATTGATTTCAAAGCTGAATTTTCAAAATCATTACTTCAGTGTCACATGACCCTTCAGAAATATGACAACAGTTTGCTGCTTAATATTTTAAATATTTTAATAAAAAATTCAAAAGAACATCATTTATTTAAAAATATCTTGTAACATTACACGTTTTAATGTCACCTTTGATAACTTTAATGCGTTACTGAAAAGAAATTCTGACTAACCAACACATTTTTGAACGGCAATGTACATTCAGTAGGTTATTATTTATTGCAATATAAACACTGTCAGAGTGATCAACAAGTTATCTCTTCATTTACCAATCGAAGAGGAGCAACTTTTATGTTTACTCTGTGCACTGTCAAGGTCTTCATCATATTTGTCATGGTACCGGGGCTTTGCAATTATTTTACCGCAAATACTGCATCGCACGCTGTTGGCATCGAGCCTGGAGAAACGTGCCCACAGTTTTGATCGACTTTTCCACATCTTTAACCCTCTGGGGACCAGTGTTTTTGGGGCCCTTAGGATGTTTTGACATGCACTGACATTTGTGCTTTTTTCAGTTATTTATAAACATGTTAATGGCAAAGGTGTAAATTCACTCTAAATAGCACAAACGGGGCTACCATAATATGTGAGCAACATGTATGTACATGTTTGTATTTTTGAGAGAATATTTTCTATGCATGGTTATTGAAAAAACTAAAAATTAAAGTTTCTGAAATAAGGCCACAAAACACATACTAAATATGTGTCCACAAGACTTTTGACTAATGGAAGAGTTTTTGGTTACACTTTATTTCGATAGTCACTTTAGACATTCTACTAACTATAAGTAACTTTTCAACTACATGTCAACTAACTGTCATTAGAGTATTAGTAGGCTGTAGTAGACTGTCAGTAGACTGGTAGGTTATGGTTAGGTGTTAGGGTTCGGGTTAGGAGAACAAGTTGACTTGTAGTTGCTATGTTACTTATAGTCAGTAGAATATCTGTTGGGGGACCAACAAAATAAAGTGTTAGCAGATATTAAGCAGACAGTCTACTTATACTCTCTATGATATACAGTCTACTTATACTCTAATGACAGTTAGTTGACATGTAGCTGCAAAGTTACTTATAGTTAGTTGAATGTCAAAAGTGGACTATCGAAATAAAGTGTTACCGAGTTTTTGCTTTAAAATGATCTTAAAATCATCCTGCCTAATCATTCACATAACACAATAGATTGATTAAAATTGTGAAAAACAATTTTTTGTTTGCCAAGGCAATATGCGAATGTGCGTCAACTGCCCAACCCCCTTGTGAATAATTAGTTGGTTCACACCTGAGAAGAAAAAAAGACCTGTATAGTAATGAGCCTTTCATTCAGGTGTGAGAAAGAATGCAAGGACCCCAAAGAATGCAAGAACAATATATATATATATATTGAAATCAATCTAGATTAATCTAGAAGCGAAAAAAACGCATCATTCGCGCCGGGCGTGGCTAATGCCCCGAATTGGGCGGCATGTTTTGCCGCGAACGTCTTCCGCGCAAGTTGAAAAATTTTAACTCGAGCGGAAGATTCGCATGACGCTAAGTTGCGCCAGCCAATCAACGAAGAGCATCCGAGAAATCCTGTCAGCGACCCTAGCTAGCAGGTTATCAAACTGGGCACCCGTCATTCTCAAATAGCGCTGGAAGCAGCTGTCATCCAGGCGCAGTTCCTGAAGAAGACTGTGAAATTCACCGAGTTGAGTTCGCCTCTGGATGGTGCTGTGAACCCAGACACGTCGACGTTTGGCTTTCCTCCGTATTTGGGACTTCCACAACAAGTACAGAGCAGCAATATCTTTTATTTCAGACATGACGGAAACGTATGCCAGAAAGAAATTGTGTTGTTGTTGTTTTTTATTCACGAGTGACACGAACGCGCGAATGGGTTCAAAATGTTCAAGCGCCTAACTAGACGCGATAGATGCGTATTTGACACTCTATTCGCGTTCGGTGTGAACACACCATAAGTCTTTGAGAATAGTTCTCCTCGCGTAGGGATGTTAATTTCTGCCAAAAATACCATTCGACAATCGAGGAGCAAAAGTCGAATATCGTTAAAAAACAAAACAAAAAAACTGCAATGACAGAAAGGGAGGCCAATTTCATCTTTAGCAATTTGTCATCAAACAAACTGTTTATTAATTGAACAAGTAACATGTTTTCGTCGTTGTTTTTTTTTAACAGGCTAATTGGAAGAAGAAAAAAAACAATACGCACGACAGTCCGTTTTTGCATCGCCAATGCTCGTTAGATCAAAAAATAATGTCATCATATGTCATAATGATTTTATGTGAACCTGCCTTGTTACTGCAATTGCCTCCTTTTTAAACAAATTAGTTTCAATCAATGTAAACTATTCGTGGGATTATGCCACTGCGCAATACACACACATTACCGCGGGATGGCGGGTGTTCACTTCATAAACTGTGGACTATGGTATTATTTAACCTGTTAACCAGTGCGCCGACGCTCTGAAGCGTTTTTTGTAGCCTATAAATTAATGTATGTCCAAAAACCGGATAATGTCATACTTTTTAGTAGTGCTATCATGGCGTAATAATCTGTTTGGTTGTAAAATGTATTACCTGAATGAAATGAAATCGAATGTATCGTCCTATGGAATCATTCATTCACAGACAGCATACGAATATGTTCAACTAATAAAGATCTTCATCGCTGGCAAAAATATGATGCATTTGCAGATTTGCTTTCACTAGACTAAACTGTAGATCCACGGCCACTTCATCCAACGCTCTTGATGTTCTTAAAGGGTACCTATCATGGAATTTTGAAAATTACCTTTCATGTAGTGTGTAACATAGATCTAAGTGAACAAAAACATCCTGCAAAGTTTTAAATATGAAAGTTCACCGTATACAAAGTTATTGTCTCTCAAAAGTAAGAGTCGACTCTGAGTCGCTGATATGAATCGATAGACGAACGATGCACTTTCGTATGTCACTTGCACAAGTTATTTGAATTCGACACGCCCACTCAGTGCGCGCGCCCAGCAGACAGAGAAACCTGACAACAACATGTCGACGAGACTCTGTTCTGAAGTGCGAATCAAAAGCAAACTTTTTTTTTCACTGCCCAGGGACAAGCATGTGAAGACTCAGTGGCTAGAGTTTATATTTACAACTATACCACACAAGTATAGCCACCTTGAGCTGTGTTCGCGTTATTTTAATGACGATCGCTTCACAAACACAAATGCTTTCATTTCATCAAATGATTCGCGAGTCGCCTGATACTGAAGGAACGTTCAATACCAAGTTTATTTGGATCAGCTTCCTCCTCCGAATCACAACCTGTAAGTACTATTAATAATTGTTGCTTTTATGTGTGTGTGTGTGTGTGTGTGTGTGTGTGTGTGTGTGTGTGTGTGTGTGGTGTGTGTGTGTGTGTGTGTGTGTGTGTGTGTGTGTGTGTGTGTGTGTGTGTGTGTGTGTGTGTGTGTGTGGTGCGTGCGTGTGTGTGTGTGTGAGAGAGTGAGAGTTACGCTCAGCAGCTTCTAGGTCTCCAATGTCATTTTTTTTGTTTTTTGAAATATGTGAAATTATGTGAAGCGTATTGTAGTACTGCAGTGCTTTATCAATATGTTTAAGCTTTGGGCTAACGCAAAATATAACTGACTGCGTCATCTGACCAATCACCGCCGATTAGCGTCACGCAAAGGAGGGGTTTGGACAAATGAGTCGTCAAACGAATCATTAGGGAGTCGGTGAGCAAATCAGGTAAAAATAAATGCATATTATAAGACAACAAAAGTGTTTTTTGTCATTGCATGCATGTAAAACTGTTGTTGGGGACTCCCAGAACATTATTAGGAACATTTTAAATGCCATAATAGGTACCCTTTAAATCTTCCTGTTACTTACGACTCCTCGAGTGTGAATTGAAAGCGTTTCAGACGATTCAGTGCGTAAGGAACTGAACAGATCAACTAATTCGCGAACCGATTTAGACAGATCTGACAACTTGTTGAAGTCTTTGAACAGAATCGACTCAAAAGAGTGATTCATTTGTAAATGAGCATCGCTCATGCCCATACAAAGGATACAGCGCGCTTGGAATAAACTCATTTAACAACGTATTGCATTAAAATAAAGTAACGAGAGGAACGTCGCCCAACGGAAAAAATTAATCGCGATTAATCGCATCCAAAATAAAAGTTTTGTTTACATAAAATATGTGTGTAGTGTGTATAATTATTTTGTATATATAAATACACACACATGCATGTATGTATTTAAGAAAAATGTGTTATTAATATAAAAAATATGTATATTAAAATATAATATAAATGATGTATAAATATATATACAGTAATAACATGCAAATATTTCTTAAATATATACATGCATATGTGTGTATTTATATATACAATATAATTATACACACTACAAACACATATTTTATGTAAACAAAGCTTTTATTTTGGATGCGATTAATCGCGATACATTTTTTCCCAGCCCTAATATACACATATACATACATACATACATACACACACACACACACACACACACACACACACACACACACACACACACACACACACACACACACATATATACCGTAATTCCTCAAATAAAAACCGGTATTCAAATAAACGCCGGGCCTCTGATAGTGGCCGGGTACGTGGCCAACGCGGACAAATAAAGGCCGGTCTCAAATTAAGGCCGGGGGAAAATTAGTGTACACTCAAAGACGGACGCGTGCTGTGCTTGTCATATATCACAACTACTATTCAGTGTTTTTAACCACGTTTATTTTAGGTTTCAGACATTTAAATAGATTAGATTTATAGCAAAACAATACATTTATAGTTTGTAAAATACACAATGGTGTCTATGGAAGCAGCAATAATCCATTCAAATATATTTGGCGACGTGTTTTATTCATATCAGATACACAGTGTAAGTATAAAGTTTACTCTATTCTTCTCCCAGTTCACCGGCCACTTACTTTCATGCATTTCGGGAGAAACTGAAGAATTCACGCGCTGTGTAACGTACAAATCCAACAGGCAGGAATCTCTGAACTGCGGTGCCCATCTCACGTTACAGATCAGGATCAATTATAAAGGGTTTTAAACGACAAAACAAACTCACTTACACTGAATTGAGAGTCAGAATAGAAGATAGTTGATGACATGGTAAGCAAGTTTGTTAATATTTAGAAATAAAAGCGCTACATCTGTCATACAGTGCTATTTTGGCTGTGGTGAACAGTGCCAAGCATGACGCGTCACCATGGAAACTTGGCTGGCGGGCAGGCGGGGATCGCGAATTAGAAATAAAGGCCTGCCTCTAATAAAAGCCTGCTTCAAATAAAAGCCGGCTACCATCTGCAGTTCAGGTAAATAAAGGCCCCGGTCTTTATTTGAGGAATTACGGTATATCAGTGTTTCCCCTACCATGTATTCAGCAGCGGCGCAGCGCCGCCGCTGGATTTTCAGCGCCGCTGCAAAATCTTCCCATGATCAGCAATATCATGACATTCACTTCATTCACTTATGCACCTAAAAACACAGACATGGCGACCCGCAGCGCTGCTAATGCGGTGGCGAATCCACTTGTTGACAAGAACGGAGGAAAGAGCCACATATGGAAATATTTTCGATTAGGCTAATGTCACGTTGCCATAAGGGGCCGTTCGTTATTTCAAATGCGGCATGCGCGCTCATAATAGAAGTGACGCGGCGGCGGCGCGCTCGTTTTTACAAGCGCACCTCTGTTCAAGGTTGCATAGCAACGAGAGACTCCACGAGAGAGCGAGCGCTTGTGGAAAGGAGAAAGCGGTACGAACTCTTCCATGAGGACGAGGAAGTATCACCTACTGCTCATAATCCTGATAGTTAAATCTTATTTAATTTTTCAGATGAGTCAACTAAACTGGTTGGTGTAGAGAAAGGCAGATGGGGGGACCATGGAGGAGCTGAGGTTAGCAGGCGCGTGCAGAGAGAGAGGGGGTTTGTCGGGGCTTCAGTGTCGCACGAACCTTCAGATTTCATTAATATGATAATATGTGATACTCTTTTTTTTTTAAAGATTCTTTAAATAAAAAATAACAGCATGTAATAATATTTCACAATATTATACTACTGTTTTTTCTGTATTTTTTTATTAAATAAATGCAGGCTAGATGAGCATAAGAACACATAAAATAGTATCACTCACAAATACTTTTTTATTTTATTTTTTATACATATTGCCCCTTTCTTACATTTGAGCTCCTGTCCCTGATGAACTCTCTGCACGTCCCTGGAGGGTAGTGAAGTTTTAAACTAATGAAAAGTTTCATTTGGATTTTAATGCTCAAAATGTCTACAGGATAAATTAAATGAAAGTACTGGTTACATTATGTATCTAAGTGTTAAAGTGTGTTACAGAAAAAAAGATGTGTCTCAGCATTAATGGCCCCCCAACAATAGCATTCAATTACCAAAGAGCCTTTAGAGATCTTTTATGAAAAGCCCAGAAAAATTAAGTACTCACAGATTGGGTGTGGCATTTGCCATTAAGAAAATAAATAAATTGTAAATAATCTTTTTCTGGGTTGTGACGTTTCATTTTTCCCCTATCAATTTCTACCTTATAGCTGAAAATTAACAATAAAAACATGAATAATCCTGTCAAAAATTATAAAATTAAGTTTACTGTTTGTGACCAGTTCAAGGTGCTGCAATAATCTTGCCAGAAGTCATGGTTGAAGTTGAAGGGGTTATTTAAAAAAAAAAAATTTAAACCACGCCCCCAACCACCCCCACCCCCGCCTCGCCCCGCCCGGCACATAACAGCACCGCTGCTGAAAAAATTTCTAGGGGAAACACTGTATATATATATATATATATATATTAGGGGTGTAACGGTTCACAAACTTCACGGTTCGGTTCGATACGATACACTTGTGCCACGGTTCGGTTCGGTACGGTACGTTTTCAATGCAGCAAAAAGAAAGAAATACCATAAATTTCCTTGATTTTTTTTTTTATTATATTTTTATTAAAACTAACATCATAAAGTATGATATATTTTTTTACTTTGAGCAATGATGGAGCTATACTTGACTTTTCTTAGGAGCATATAAAACAAAACCTCCTTGGGCTAAATAAAATGTTATATTGTAGTAGTTATAAACAAAGGTTTATTTTAGTTCAGATTAACATTTGAGGGCAGCAATTGTATTCATAATATCAAAATAAAACCGACGTAATGTTACTTGAAAGCATTATAGCCTACTATTCCTGACAAACCTCCATGGTTACAGTTAGTGTTACTACAGTAAATCCATGGTGAATGTTGCTGATCTGTGACACTGAATAGTCCATTCATGGCACAATGTTACTTCCTGGTTTCCACGTCAGCGCGGTTTGATCCGTTACTAACGGAGAAATGTGAATGTTTCTCACTAGATCTCGCAGCGATGTTATTACTTTAAGTTCAATAGCGAATTCAAATGCTTTCTTTACTGGATGTCTCAGCGCTGTGTAGTAACAGAGATCGGCTCGCGCTGCATTGGTCCAAACTGATAAACAGTCCGTCAACCACATAATAACGAGTAGCTCAGTTTCGTTCCGCTTACATTACGTTTGCCATTTGATGTTGGGCAATGTTGTGGTCGTGCCAGCATCTCGAGTGCACTTGCCACGCGCAACGCGCCTACATTTAAAATAACGAAATTTTGGTCGGCAGGAAAAATGGTCCAACGGCATCCGAAAATGCGTACCGAAAACCGAACCGAAAGCCTCGTACCGAACGGTTCGATACGAATACGTGTATCGTTACACCCCTAATATATATATATATATGTGTGGTGACCCACAAATAACACAGAGACATTCACCAAGGGAATATACCTTTAAGGGAAGAGGAAGTTAGTTAGAGTTTCCGGTATAACGTGGTTGTGTCGATCTCACTGCTGTACAGTTCTGATTTATTGAAGTGGAGAGTAAAGCTGACTCGACGCATCTCCGTCTCTTGTCTACTCCTTATTGCACTCCACATTGGTGACCCGACGCGAGTTGGATACGGCTGAATTATGTCACACAACGACGGTGGCGAAAATGCTGCTGCTGCGGCGTGGCTAATGTCGGCGCTATATACGCGGCCACCATCAAGTTACCGGACTTTTGGCAGCACAATCCGCGGCCGTGGTTTCAACACAACGAGGCACAGTTCCAGCCGAGAGGAATAACACAGGACGTTACAAAGTATTTCCATGTGGTAGCGGCCTTAGATGCCTCGACAACAGCCAGGGCTATGGCGCTATTAGAGGCTCCGCCAGCTGACGGCAAATACGACGCGCTCAAAACATTTCTGTTGAACCTCTTTGAACTGTCGGAGCTAGAGAAGGCAGATCGCCTGCTGTCCCTGAACGGCCTTGGCGACGGTAAGCCGTCCGAGTTAATGGAGAGGATGCTAGCGGTGTTGGGCGCGGCGGATCCCGTGTTCCTTTTCGCCCACATATTCCTGCGGCAGCTTCCAGCAACCGTGTGCACCGCACTGGCCAGCTCCGCCCTCCCTTCCTCCAGAGGCTACCGAGCGCTTGCTGTGGAGGCAGACAGGATTTTTCTCGCCAACCGGCAACAGTTTGTCCATGCACTGCTTCCCCCCTGCACACGGCTGTCCCGTTTCCACCCGCGTCGGACGACCCAGACACCGCGGCTGCGGTGACGGCCCGCCGACAGCGTGAAGACGGGTGGTGTTATTACCATTCAAGGTTTGGGGCCAAGGCCAAACAGTGTCGCCAGCCTTGCAGTTTTGGAGCCCAGGGAAAGGACAGGGCCGGCGCTCATTAGCAGCTATGGGCGCTGGCCAGGACTGCAAGCTGTTATTCATCACTGACACATAGTCCGGCCGGCGGCTGCTGGTCGATTCGGGGGCTCAGCGTAGCATCCTGCCGGCAAAGCTGTCGGACACCATGGCTGGCGGGC
Source organism: Chrosomus eos (assembly GCA_036326025.1). Lineage (NCBI taxonomy): Eukaryota > Metazoa > Chordata > Actinopteri > Cypriniformes > Leuciscidae > Chrosomus > Chrosomus eos. The sequence goes on from CM070835.1 coordinate 37,743,053, forward strand.
ATGGCCCCCGATGGATGCCGATTCGTACCCATTCTTACCTATGGCACAAGGTATGTGGAAGTGTGTTTCGGCCGGCGGCGTTTCGGCTGGGATTTCGTCATGGCCGCCGTGTCTACGTCGCTCCTAGGGGCGGATTTCCTCTGTGCTTACAGGCTGTTGGTGGACGTTACAAACCACCGCCTGATCGACGCCCTCTCTTTTGCTTCATACCCATGTACGCTGGGGGGGACGGGGGCGCTTTGTCTGTCAAACACGTTTGCCAAAGGGGACCTGTATCAACGCCTTCTCGCTGAGTTCCCTGACATCACCACACCCACGTTTTCATCTGCGGTGGCTAAGCATGGCGTGGAGCACTACATCACCACGGTGGGCCCACCAGTCTATGCACGAGCTCGGCGCCTCGACTCTGCCAAGCTCGTGATCGCCAGGGAGGAGTTTGCCACTATGGAGCACCTCGGCATTGTGCGCCGCTCCAACAGCCCGTGGGCTTCCACCCTGCACATGGTGACAAAGACCGATGGCAGTTGGCGTCCCTGTGGTGATTTCCGTTGCCTAAACAACGCTACAACCCCCGACTGGTACCCTGTGCCGCACATACAGGACTTCTCCGCCCACCTAGCAGGCGCCACCATATTCTCAAAGGTGGACCTGGTGCGCGGTTACCACCAGGTGCCGGTCCACCCGCTGGATGTCCCAAAGACAGCAGTCAGCACACCCTTTGGCCTTTTCGAATTCCTATGGATGCCTTTCGGCCTTAAAGGGGCAGCGCAAACATTTCAGACATGCCGTTTCTATTTGTCTACTTGCACGACATTCTCGTGGCCAGCACGTCCGCAGACGACCACCTAACGCATCTCCAGCAGCTGTTCGGCAGGCTCAGTGAGCATGGTCTCATCATCAACCCGGCCAAGTGTTAGTTTGGCCGGTCATCAATCACTTTCCTCGGCCATCACGTCACACCGCAGGGGGCCGTCCCCCTTCCAGCCAAGGTGGACGCCGTTGCCAATTTCCCACGCCCACGCACTGTAAAGTCCCTGCAGGAGTATCTGGGTAAGGTGAACTTCTACAACCGTTTCCTCCCCCATGCGGCTCAGCTCATGCGACCATTGTACGATGCCTTGCGTGGTGGGCGGGCGGCGGACGTGTTGGATTGGTCCCCAGAGATGACTGGTGCTTTTGATGCTGCCAAAACTGCGCTGGCCAACGCTGCTCTGCTAGCGCACCCATCTCCTACTGCCTCAGTGGCTCTGACTACGGACGCCTCGGACTACGCCGTTGGGGCTGTGTGTGAGCAGTGGGTGGGCGGAGCTGGCCTTTTTCAGCAGGAAGCTCCGGGACAACGAGAGGAAATACAGCGCCTTCTACAGGGAGCTCCTGTCTTTTCTCTTTTCCTCGCCACCCGTCATTTCCGTTTCCTGTTGGAGGGCCGGCGGTTCACGGCTTTTGTTGACCACAAGCCGCTGACGTTTGCTATGGCCAAGTCTTCGGAGCCATGGTCTGGTCGCCAGCAGCATCAGCTCTCTGCCATATCCGAATATACCACCGACATTCAGCATTTGGCCGGCAAGGACAACTTCGTGGCCGACTGCCTCTCCCGGGCAATCATTGGTTCCGTCCACTTGGGCCTTGACTACGCAGCTATGGCTGAGGATCAAACCGCGGACTCTGAGGTGCAAGCCTATAGGACGGTTCCCACAGCGCTGCTCATGGAGGATGTGGTGTTTGACACTGCCAACTCTACACTCCTCTGCGACGTCTCCACTGGCCAAACGCGCCCCATGGTACCTGCTGGCTGGAGGCGTAAGGTGTTTGACACTATACACGGTCTTTCCCACCCAGGGGTGAAGGCCTCAACAAGCTGGTGGGGGCCAAGTTCGTCTGGCCGGGCCAAAGGAGGAACGTCAGGGCTTGGGCTGCTTCCTGTGTGGCGTGCCAGCGTGCAAAGGTGACTTGTCATACCAAGGCCCCTTTAGCACCCTTCAAAGTGCCAGAGAGGCGTTTCGATCATGTGAATGTGGACCTGGTGGGCCCATTTCCCCCCTCCCGTGGTTACTCCTACCTCCTCACCATGGTGGACAGGATCACCAGGTGGCCGGAAGTGGTGCCCCTGGCCTCCACTACATCAGCTGAGGTGGCACGGGCGTTCATTATGGCTTGGGTGGCCCATTTCGGCATGCCGTCCGACCTCTCCTTGGACCGAGGTCCACAGTTTACATCGGAGCTTTGGACTGCGGTCGCCGAGGTCCTGGGAGTGAAGGTCCACCGTACCACAGCCTATAACCCGCAGAGCAACGGACTTTGCGAGCGGTTTCATCGGGACATGAAGGCCGTGCTCAGGGCCAGCCTCACGGGTAGCGACTGGGCTGACCGCCTCCCATGGGCTATGCTTGGCTTCGCTCTGCCCCCAAAGAGGATCTTCAAGCCTCATCGGCCGAGCTGGTGTACGGCCAGCCTCTGCGCGTCCCGGGGGAGTTTCTTCCAGATGCCACGGCCCCGTGGTTGGTTGCCTCCCATCGTGCTGTGTCTCGGGACATTGCCGACGCTTTTGTTCCCATCCCAACATCGCACCATGGCCTCCCCCAGACCTACGTGCCCAAGGATTTACCATCAGCCAAGTATGTGTTCATCCGCCACGACGGACATCGTACTCCGCTGCGCCCCCCCCTATGATGGGCCCTTCCGTGTCCTGATGGGTGGGTCTAAGAACTTTGTGGTGGATATGGGAGGCAGGCCTGAGCGGGTGGCTATAGACCGGCTCAAGCCTGCTCATGTGGATATTGGCGAACCTCTGCAGTTGGCCCTGCCCCCACAGCGGGGGCGCCCCCCTGCGGCAGCCTCGAACCATGTGCCTGCCCAGCCTCTAGCCCCTTGCCCCTCTCTTGTTAAGCGCAGCCGGTATGGCCGCCCGGTCCGCCCCCCTATATGTTGACTTTTCTAGGAACTGTTAGGAGCTGGACTGTTCTGTTTGGCACTGGTGAATAGCGTCCTATGTTCTGTTGGGGGTACCTGTTCGGTTTGGACTTGTTTATGGGTGAATTCTGGGGGGGCCTGTGTGGTGACCCACAAATAACACTGAGAGACATTCACCAAGGGAATATACCTTTAAGGGAAGAGGAAGTTAGTTAGAGTTTCCGGTATAACGTGGTTGTGTCGATCTCACTGCTGTACAGTTCTGATTTATTGAAGTGGAGAGTAAAGCTGACTCGACGCATCTCCATCTCTTGTCTACTCCTTATTGCACTCCACATATATATAAATATAAATGAAAGTCAAAAGCACATTTTTAGTCATACCTGGAAACAAATCCTGTTCAAATAGGTTATATGGGCCATTGTACAGAATTGGTTCAAAGTTAGAGTTGGAAACATCTTGAAAAGAAAATTGTCTTTTTCCATAAATGTCTTAGTAGGCCAATACATTTGATCATACATATTTCAAAGTTAAGGATTCATTATTTTGATGTAGCTTGCATTGGAACAAACACTATAACATCTTAGTTGATTAGTTTATTGACAAAACATACTATATTTTAAAGAGGCTATATGCGTTTTTAGGAAATTTAAACTCGCGACTGACATCTGTGGCCAAAAAACAGAACCGCTCTTCCTTTCTGCTCGCTCTCGCAGCCAGGGTTGCCAGGTCTGCACAACAAAACCAGCCCAATTGCTCATCAAAACTAACCCAATCACGGCCAAAAATAGTCAAATAGCGTTCCTGGGTGTTTCCCCGATAACAATCATGTTCCAGTGAGTAAAACAATCACGTCAACCCGTGCACTACACAAATAACGCGCAGAAACAGTGCAGACATCCGCAGACAGCGCGGAAATAGGATACAGGCTTATAGGTGCACCCACTGTGAGCGGACAAGGTGTCAGTATGCTCAACAGGAGATGTTTGAGTCATAAATGGTAAAATAAAAAGGCTATTGTTACGTTTATTTTGGGGAAAACGTTGCATGTAGTCCCTTTAACATATGAGTAGAAACTCCTAACAAAAGCTTATTTGATGTCTATTTTAGAGTAAAAACTTTATCCAAAACTAGTCAACGAAATGTTGTCTTTTATTTCGTCTGTAACAGTTCGTATCTGTGCCTTCATTCATTCATTCGTTCATTCATTAATTCATTCACATACACACATACACACACACACACACACACACACACACACACACACACACACACACACACACACACACAGAAACATGATTCAAATTTAAACAGTATGCTATTTTTCCGTTTACAGACACTTACGTTATTCTATATCGCGATTAGAACAAAGCACAAGAATAAAACACTTACACACTTCTCAGCTGAATCTGTTGCTCCTCCTCAAAGTGAAAATAAACCAGCACTTGTTCTGAGGTAGGTAAATGTCCCAGGATTATTCCTCATAGCCGCGCAAGATGAATCTTAATCTGACTAAAAAATATAGTGAGTTTACAGAGTTTATATGGGCGTTAACGCGTCTCCATGTGTTGCTTCACATATTTGCGTTTGAATAGCGTGCGCTCTCCGTGGGCGTGTCACATTAGGAAAATATGAGCTGAGAGAAAGATAATTAGAACGGCTGACACATCTCTCTTTTTATATAGATGACATAAACAGAGAATATTTATTTTAGTTTTGAATCAGATCATTTAAAAGTACAAACTTACATGATTTAAAAGATATATTGCTCATGGCTGGGTGAATAGTATTCGCTGAGTTTTGTGTAATTTTAGAGACGTGCTCCAGAAAAAAAGTTCACAGAGACGGAGAGGCAGAACGCACACCCTGTTTATTTTCTTTATTTTACAAAAGCACAATATTTTATTTCGATTGTATGTGTGCACATAAAATAGTAGACATTTAACAGTTTATTTTCTCATATTTCTTAACTCTGTATGACCAGAAATGATGGTAGTACTTTAAGTCTATTTTTCTGCTATGTGAAAAAAAATCTGCCAAAACGCGCCGGCACGTTTGCTGACCCCAGAGTGTTAAGGTATTATGTTTGTGAGCTCGCGTTTCATGAATATGTGTGTGTGTGTGTGTGTGTGTGTGTGTGTGTGTGTGTGTGTGTGTGTGTGTGTGTGTGTGTGTGTGCGCTGAGCTCATGTGTCATTGAGTATGTGCTCGCGTCTCATATAAGTATGCGCGTGGAGAGTTTGTGCGTGCACGCGCGCGTCTCATATGAGTATGTGCGTGGAGAGTTCTGTGCGTCTTGTGTGTGTAGAGTTTGCGTGCATGTGCATTTCATTTGTATTTGTTTGAGCACTGACGTTGACGAGTTAACTCCTTAGGTATCGAAATCTGGAACCGAACAACATGTCATTTTTTGATACTCGATAGTATCGAGGCAATTCGGTCGGTACCTAAAACGTATCGAACTCGGTACCCAGTTTTTGTGTGGATAAATCTCGTATTTCTGCGTTAGTTCTTGTTTAACTTTATCAGTGACTATTAGGTTAATTTGGTCTCCTAACAGTGTTTTGAATTCACTATCTGACCACAAAGGAGTAGCAAGACCACCTTTTTCAGTTGTGGGGATTAGTCTAGCATTTTTTCTGAACATTTTGTGAGTTTCTTTGTTACCCCACAATCAAACACTAAAAAAAAAATTCTCTGATCAAATGAGGTTACACTCAAAACTGATCAACTATCGTTAAGCTTCCTTCAAATTACTAGCACTTTACGTTAACCTTTCCTGCTTACAAGAACAGAAGATAAACAATTATTCTCTGCTGAAAACAGAGTATAACAATATTAGCAAGTAATGCTAATCTTCCCTGCCTGAATCAGAGGATAACTTTCTTCCCTGCCGAACAGAGGATAAACAATATTAGCAAGTAATGCTAATCTTCCCTGCCTGAATCAGAGGTTAACTTTCTTCCCTGCCGAACAGAGGATAATTAATATTAACACGTAATGCTAATCTTCCCTGCCTAAAAAGAGGATAACTTTCATCTCTAACAGAAAACTTTAGAAGATAAACTTAGTTAACCAAACTCTACAGCTGTCTGTTAACCTTTCTCTGGCGCAGAGGAATAACAAAGTTGTACTGGTCTTCAGCGGTTCATTGAATAGAGTGAAACTCACCAAATCGTTGGCTGTACGGAAATATTCCGTCTGGAAACTAAGTCAGAAAAGTTCATTCTTTGCTGAGATCTTTGTTGAGCTTGACGTTTTAATCTGGATTCAGGTGAGCAGCTCTATCCCGGTCAGATGGCACCAAAACTGTTTTGAACTTTTTCTTCTAAAGTGTAGGCAACTCTAAAGCGAAAACAAAGAGATGTTGGGATATCTTTCAAAGCAGAAGTTACTCTTTATTGAGGACTTTGCTGTTGCATCGCTGTAGTCATTATCCAAGTCTAAACTCAATAGCTAAAACACAGTGTTTTATACCTTTCAAGGGGGAGGGATTAACATAGAGATGGAGATGAGCATGACAGTGTAACTTAGAGCCTCGGAAACAAAGTAGGTAAATAAAAGCCTGTTCCCGGAGATTCCTCAGACCTGCATTATCATAGAGAAACAAAGTAGGCAAATAAAAGCCTGTTTCCTGGAGATTCCTCAGAGCTGCCTTATCATAGAGAAACAAAGCCCAGCTGTTCTTGAGAAGTAACAAAAAGTTAATGTCATCATCTATGCCTCCAAATGGTAAACACTTTTGTGAACTTTCTCAGTTAAAATACTGTTGAACCTAAATTAGACATTTAATAAATTTGTAACACTACAATCCCGACAAGATTGAATTCAACTATCGAAGCCATTTTTATTTAAATCCATTTGAATTTAATGCTTGAGGCTCTGTAACCATATAACTGTATTCTTTTTGTTTTCTAGTGCACTTGCAGCAGCCCAGCTTTCCCCGCATTGCTCCTGATGGGCGGTTTGACGTGGGGCCTCAGGGGCCAGTGATCACCTGGGGCCACAGTTTCACTATCATCTGTTCCACTGAATCTCAGTTTCCTGGAGGCTTCTTCTACCTGTTTAGGGAATCAAATATGAGCAGGAGTCAGTCAGCTGTCTATCTCTCTGCCTCCTTCTCCTTTCCTGAGGCAGATTATTCCCATGAAGGAAACTACAGCTGTGTTTATGAAGTCAGTTTGTCCTCACGCACCTTCCGTTCGTCTGCCTCTGAACTGCTGGTCATCACTATCAAAGGTATTAATGTGCAAGAGCCTAAAAACAATCTGGATTGCTGGTACTGAAAGTTTAACTCAAAACTATTTTGCACTACCTCTCGCTCGCCCCCCTCTCTCTCTCTTTCACTCACCTGTACCTCTCACGCTCTCTCTCCCTCACATCGCTCCTCCCACCCCACCCAAAGTTACACTGTCATTCTGTGGGAAACACTGTACAGTATATAAATACTTACAGCATCGTTTTTAATCACATTGTTCTTCCATTTTTAAGACAAGCTACCAAAGCTTTCAGCTTTTCCCAAACTTGAGATGGCATTCAGACTATGATGGACGCAAGAGGACAACTCATTGAGCTTTACTGCTTTTAATTTAATTAGGTATTGGCAGAAGCAATAGTAGAAGCAGTAGTTGCAGTAGCTTAAGTAGGTTGATAATATTTCAAATATAGATTGAAACAAAACAAATATACATTAATATAAAGATTTTATTTAAGCTAACATTTAACATCTCATTCACCATATTAGCTAGATTATAATCAACTAAATCAAATACGTTAGCAATAAATTATAAATGTTAACCAACTTTAAACACACCTTTCAAACTCAAATAATTGGTCAACACAAATCATACAAAGCTTAGCATCAATCAGTACTGTAACAAATTCCATCAAATAAGCTGAAACACAAAACTGACATTTTACAACTTCAAAGTTGATATTTAACATCAACATAATTTAAGTCAATGTTCATACCAGTTGCGTCAAGTTTGAATTTGACCTGAATGTGTGAAAGTCCTTGTTAATCAATCAAAAAATCTTCCCCAAACTTTTTCACCTGCTTGTGCTCTCAGAGGTGCACCACTATATTATTCCCCGCTGAAAACACAAGGTATCAGGTTCCAGCTCAGCCATCACACTGCACTGCCCTTTGCAGGAATTTCTTTACATGGTGTCAAGGTTGCAGAGGGAGAGAATCCAGAAGGCGAATAGCAGGTGAAACAATTCTTTAATAGAAATAAGGCAAAGCCGCTGTGGCCGATCAACAAAGGAAGTTCACAAAAATATTCTGGTTGAGGCAGTGAGATGCTCAAGCGGCAGGTCTGGAAGGCTTGTGAGAGGCGAGACCAGGAATGCTGGTGAGGCGTCAAACTCTTTGCAACTCTCCACGGCACGAAACTGGGCAGAGCACAAATCAGGAAACATATGGCGCTTTTCCACTGCATGGTACGGTACGGTTCGGTTCGGTACGGCACGCTTTGGCGCTTTTCCACTGCATGGTACGGTACGGTTCGGTTAGGTACGGCTCACTTGTGGTGCTTTTCCACTGCATGGTACGGTACGGTACGGGGCGCTTCGGCGCGCTTAAATGGTACCTGATCTGTTGAGGTTCCAAGCGTACCGTACCGGTACTAAAATGTGACGTGAAACACTGCAGATCACTGATTGGTCAGACAGACAGACAGAATCGTCACTACCAGCGTCATTGGATTTGCGACACGAGACCGCTATACAGAGTCATATAACCAGTAGACAACAGCCAACACGGTAGCACCTGTGTTTTACTTACTTGAAAAAACAGAAGAGATCAACACTTTAAAAAGGAAATGGCTGAATCGTGGTCGAGGTGCAGACAATCCTCTCGTTGGTTGCCTAGGAGCGGGTCCAGCGAGAGCTGGATGGGGCAAAACAGAATGAAAAAGTGTTCCAAGTAGCAGCTAGCTCAGCTCTTAGCCGCACACGGCTATCACCGGACCTACAAACAGTGTAACGATCAGTCCCACCCACTTTGAATGGGTACTAACTGCAGTGGAAAAGCAACCGAGCTAGCGAACCGAACCGTACCGTACCGAGTCGTACCACGCAGTGGAAAAGCGAAGCCGAACCGTACCGTTCCGCGCCGAATCGAACCGTACCGAACCGAGCGTACCATGCAGTGGAAAAGCGCCAATATAGCAGATAATAACCAGATAGCGAAGAGCAGGACAGGAGAGGACTGGACTGGACTGGACTTCCGTCGATAGAACACAATAGTCAATAGCATACGTGACGGTCAATAATAATCCGACAGAGAAGAGGAGAAAGAGAGAACTAGAAATAGAGAGACTAATGACAGGAGATAGAGAGCAGGGGCGGAGATGAGAGAATGAGGACCAGCTGAAGGAGATGAGTGAGTGATAAGGGGTGTGTGTGAGAGCAAGACAAAAAGGAACAGAGAGAAGCCTGCAGATGGAGACAGAGAGAAAAGAACCAGGATCATGTGAATACCCCCCCCCCCCAGTCAACAAGAAACTGCCGACCATTGGTCTGAGGGTGGAAACGGGGGAGAGGCTGACAGAGGCTCCGATGAGGTGACAAAACTCCTTCCAGAAAATGGAGGAGAATTGTGGACCTCTATCTGACACGATATTTTCGGGAAGACCGTGGATCTTTAAAATATGATCGACGACAATCTAAATGGTCTCGCGGAGGGGAGTTTTGGAAGCGGGACAAAACAAGCAGCCTTTGAAAAGCGATCGATAACAGTGAGGATTACAGTATTTCCTCCAGAAGGAGGAAGCCCTGTAATAAAATCGAGCGCTATCTGTGCCCAAGGACGCGACGGACTGGCGGTCTGTTACTGACCTTGGTTTGCGCGCAGACGGAGCAGGACGCTACAAAGCGACGAATATCTCGTTCCCGAGTGGGCCACCAGAATCTCTGCGAAACAGAGGCATAGTACCCCTAACCCCCGGATGCGCAAACAACTTAGAGGAGTGGCCCCACTGGAGGACAGGTAACCCCCTGGGCAGAGGGACTTGGCGTGATTGAATGAGAAAGTGCGCGTTTAACAATACGTTCAATTCCCCAGACAGCTGCACCCACCACCAATCCTTGAGGAAGAATCAGTGGGTTCGGATTCGGGGGAGGTGAACTGGCGAGAGAGAACATCAGGCTTTTGATCCTGTTGTGAACTTTTTCTTCTAAAGTGTAGGCAACTCAGAAGCGAAGAGCAGGAGACTCGGGTGCATCTTTTAAGCAGAGTTCTTTATTGCTGTTGCATCGCTGTAGGATTCCCAAATCTAAACTCAATAGCTAAAACACAGTGTTTTATACCTTTCAAGGGGGAGGGATTTACATAGAGATGGAGATCAGCTTGACAGTGTAACTCAGAGCCTCGGAAACAAAGTAGGTAAATAAAAGCCTGTTCCCGGAGATTCCTCAGACCTGCATTATCATAGAGAAACAAAGTAGGCAAATAAAAGCCTGTTTCCTGGAGATTCCTCAGACCTGGCTTATCATAGAGAAACAAAGCCCAGCTGTTCTTGAGAAGTAACAAAAAGTTAATGTCATCATCTATGCCTCCAAATGGTAAACACTTGTGTGAACTTTCTCAGTTAAAATACTGTTGAACCTAAATTAGACATTGTAACGATGGTTCAGTGTGTGTGTGTGGGGATGAAAGAAGACAAGGGTCAGTGTAACGGGGACTCGTACACTTTATTAAATGTAAAAATAAAGAAACGAAAGAAAAGGTGCGCCACATGCGCCTTCACCATAGACACGTCTACAGCACAGTTAAAAAACACTCTGTCCTGCTGACTCAGCTCTCAGTCCACTTTTATCAAACTCTTCCCAATGTGTAAACTCAGTTCATTCATAAAACTCTTCCCGATGTGTATCCTCAGTCCGTTTGTCAGACAGCAGGTCGCGAGTGTTGATACGAGTCCCCAGTTCTTCTCTCTCTCGCTCTCTTGCAGCAGCCGGCATTTTATGCGGTCTCCCCACACCAATTACTGCAATCAGACACAGGTGTTCGTCATTTTGCACTTGACCCACTTACTTACCGCTCGGCTCCTCCCTCACTCTCCCGCTGCAAACTCCGCAAAACCACGCCCCCCTCATCACAGACATTTAATAAATTTGTAACACTACAATCCCGACAAGATTGAATTCAACGTTTAAAGCCATTTTTATTTAAATCCATTTGAATTTAATGCTTGAGGCTCTGTAACCATATAACTGTATTCTTTTTGTTTTCTAGTGCACTTGCAGCAGCCCAGCTTTCCCCGCATTGCTCCTGATGGGCGGTTTGACGTGGGGCCTCAGGGGCCAGTGATCACCTGGGGCCACAGTTTCACTATCATCTGTTCCACTGAATCTCAGTTTCCTGGAGGCTTCTTCTACCTGTTTAGGGAATCAAATATGAGCAGGAGTCAGTCAGCTGTCTATCTCTCTGCCTCCTTCTCCTTTCCTGAGGCAGATTATTCCCATGAAGGAAACTACAGCTGTGTTTATGAAGTCAGTTTGTCCTCACGCACCTTCCGTTCGTCTGCCTCTGAACTGCTGGTCATCACTATCAAAGGTATTAATGTGCAAGAGCCTAAAAACAATCTGGACTGCTGGTACTGAAATTTTAACTAAGAACTGTGTGTCTGTCTCAGCCTCCCTGCTTCCTGTCATCTGTGCTGCGGTGTCAGCTGTGCTGCTCTTACTGTCTGTCCTCGTAATCATCCTCCTGGTCAAGAGAAGACAAAAGCAAAGGAATAAAGAAACTCATTTTAAGTGCTCTTTTAAAAAAGGTAACATAGCATTAAAAAAAACTATTAGATGTCTTTTTTTTTTCAAAAACACTGTCTTTATTAACAATTCCTTTAATAATTATGTATCTTCATCTCTATGCAATGTCTCTAGCTCCAGCTAATATGTATGCAGGTGGATCCCATGACAACAAAAATGAAGATGATGATGAGGCTGATTATGAAAATGTACAACTTGATGAAAGCATGGATCATGATGATTCTGATCAGGACTATATTAATATAGACCCTTATCATTCTGAAGAGGACTGTACCAATGTGGACACGGATGACTCTGAAGAAGACTATGTCAACGTGAATATAACAGAGAATAAAATTGTGGTAGACAAATTTGATGATAAAATTTATGAAAGCTGTTATGATGAATATTGAGTAAACCCAAAATACTATTATTAATGAGTCTCCAAACAGATGATTTTATTTTTTAAAAAAAGAGCTTTAGAATGCGATGAACAGTGACAACAGATGACTACAATCTTGCAAAGCTTTTGTGCTAAATATGAGTGATGCTAATACAGCGCTTTTATTTTGGGGCTTCAATGTTCATCACAGCCTGCTTCACATTTTCCAATATATTTTGTTTATTGTATCCAGTTATGTGAGTGATATCAAACTGTCTCTTGATCACATCTAGTAACAGGTGAAAGGAGCTTAATGAAAAAGGTTTGTTTTTGAAATTAAAATTAATTTGAATAAACTTGCAACCCTTTTAATTGTAAGCTTAAAATAAGTTTAACATTTACAATTAGAAGATGTAAGGAGTACAGTATTGTGGGTATAGGCAAACAATTTTATGGCATATATGAGTCAAATATTGGAAAAATAAACTCAACAGGGTGTTGTTTAATACTACTAGTAGTAGGAATATTAAATGCACTTCAAGTCTTTAGTTTTCAAAAGTACTGCTGGAGGACTGTAAATAATGATTTAAAATGATTGTACAGGCTAAAAGTTTAATGTTGAAGACGTATAAAGATCGTGATATGGCTACTGTTAAAAAAAAGTGAATAAAACTGCCTTTTTAAAATCTTGTTGTGTGTATTTAAAGTAAGCCCTAGTTTAGGTTGTGAGCCTACACTAGTCAAGTCAAGTCAAGTCACATTTATTTATTTAGCACTTTTTACAATACAGATTGTTTCAAAGCATTTTTACAGAGATAACAGGAAAATGAAACAAAGTTTGTTTCCAGAAGAAAATGTAACAGTCCAGCTTAAACAACTAAAGAAACCATTTAGATTATGGACACATTTTTGAAACTGATAGAAAGTAAAAGTGGATAACTAATTTGTAGAAAACATAGACTCATGGACACGCCCGCCCCAAACAAAGGAATCATGAAAATGTATGCATGAACCAACCAGTGAAAATATCTCTCAGAAACATCTAGGTTACTAATGTGACCCCCGTTCCCTAAAGGAGAGAATGGAGATGATTCGTCAGTGACTGATGGATTGGGATCGTACCTGAGAGACCAATCACCTTCCAGTGGTACATAACAAGTCAATGGACATTGGCGAGTGAGATTTGCATCCTGAACCTTGCCATGGCTATATAAGGAAGCGTGCAGGTCTCACTCATTAAGTTTTTGCTAAGGAGCCAAGCTAAGCCACTTAGTGGTGGACACAGGGATTGTGGCGACAGGATGTAACGTCTCTGTTTCCTCCTTTAGGGAATGGGGGTTACATTAGTAAAGATGTTATCTATAAATCAGTAACGTTCTACGTTACGTCAGTGACTGACGAATTGGGATCCCTAAGAAAAACACCTCAATCGCTGCGCCTTCCAGTGCCTCGTGTACAGCCAGGTTCAGCCAGAGATGGTGCTCCTGGACCACAAGTGTGAACATCGTTTGCCCAAGAAACAGCACAGTGATTTTCATTGCCCAAAAGGGGCGAGGTCCGTCACTGGCCCGCAGCCATGCATCAACCCTGGATTTACCCTTGTGTCAGAATTACCCTTGTGCAGATATTTGAGTGCCTCGACCTGGTTAAATTGTAGGAAGGCCATGCAGGGCGGAGGCGGCCTATCCAGTCATGCTGTAGGCCTTGGCAGCGAGAGCGGCCAAGAACTTACAGGCCCTGAAAGGGAGACGTGGGCGACCCCATCAGGTGGCAGCACTTTGCAGGCAAAGCTGCATCGCAAATGCACATTCCACCTGGGGAATTTCCACGTACCCCTTGGAAGCCCCACCATCGAGGGTAGTGAGGGTGGAAGAGGTGCAAGAGCAGCTTAGGGCAGAAAAAGGGTGCCTTCCACAACTGACCCAGCAGTAGAGCCCCCACTGTAACCCTCAGATCACCTGTGTATCAACCAAAGTAGCCCTCCGCTGAGCAGAGGAACTAGATTGTGAGATAGCAGAGGGGACCCCACCTCTTTTAAGGTACTGGAGTCCTTAGAAGATGGTCATCTTCCTGCAGTGGTTACATGACTCATCCACAAATACTGTCTCAGCGTGCTTATAGCCCGGACACGTGAGACAGTGATCGTGACTGTCAGCCAGGGCCAGGGCTAGGTAACAAGCGCATCCAGAAACACACGGGTGGAATGACATCTTGAAAAAGATGAAACGTCACATGCGTGTTTACTATTTCAGGTAAAAAAGCTCTTTTGTGCTGAAGTGCACAGGGGAAAAGGTCCCCTGCTCGGTGTGCAAAATGCTCTCTCAGAGGAATCTACAGCATGCAGAGTTCTCCAGGAAGGAGACCACATCTGACGAACCACACTAACATGTGCAGAACTTCTTCCTGGTTCTCTATACAACCACGGAAGATGAAAGCAGAGCAGAATCTTCTCCAGAAAGCTTAATTAGTGAATGCTGCATGATTCATTATATACCCGTGGCAACGGGAGTGGTTCGTAATGCAAACCTCACACGCCAATGTCCACTGGCATGTTCTGTACCACTCAAAGGTGATTGGGCTCTCAGGCGCGATCCCAATTCGTCAGTCACTGACGTAATGTCGAACATGACTGACTGATAGGGAACTGAATTTACACCTGTTAACAACTTTTCAGTGTGTGATGTTGTTAAAATTTCTATCAACTTCTCAGTAATTCTTTTTCCAAAATCAGCGATGGCAAGTCACGTTATAATCGACAAAACTGGTAAGAATTTATTTGATTATAAGAAAAAGTGAATGATGTTCGTGAGAGACCACAGGTTTCATTTCCTTATTTCAGCACATTAGGTAGGTGGTATTTTTCTAAACACTGTATTCATGATTATACACTTGAATATGGTTTACAAAATGAAGAAGGCTACTCCTCCTGATTATTTAAATTTAAAATAGCTATGCCCGCTCTTACGTTCAAAAGTGAGTGCAAAGAGAAGAAAAATCTAATAATTTCATTGGGTCTAGTCTTTGCATCTGTTTGTTTTACGTTTAATCAGGACTCTTCTGTTGGAGAAGAATTGGCTAGGTGGTGCTGTCACAAAAAATAGGCTCGTAGAAATTAGGTCTTACTACTATAACTGCGGTCCTGAAACTGCATCCTGCGGTTTTGTCGTAAACATATACATATTTAAAACTTTATAGATGAAAATATCTGACTTCCGTCAACGATCGACGCGCGTTCATGGGTGATGGAAGTCGGCGTACGAGGTAGCACGTAGCATAGGAAACGTCGTGACGTAGCGTAGCGTAGGACGTAGCGTAGGAAAATATGTGACGTTTGCTCTGCTCTCTGGCTGCGCTGGCGCGTTCGTTCTACGTCACGACGTTTCCTACGAAACGGAAAGAGGTTTGTGGTAGCATTTGTAGTGTTACAAATTTATTAAATGTTTAATTTAGGTTCAACAGTATTTTAACTGAGAAAGTTCACACAAGTGTTTACCATTTTTGAGGCATAGATGATGACATTATCCTTTTGTTACTTCTCAAGAACAGCTGGGCTTTTGTCTCTATGATAATGTTAAGGTTTGAGTGATCTAATCAGGCTGATTGGATTAGCATCTCAAGGCTCTGAGTTACACTGTCATGCTGATGAGAACAGGGCTGGGGAATTTCCAGTAACAGTTGTTCAGTATGTTCACATTATATTATTTGTATCCGAACCGCGGTATGCTTGCGTCATCAAGCTGCAGCTGGCGCGTAATCATGTTGTTTGGTAACCGGCGCCGCTATGAATGAAAAGGCGTCAAAATGGATAGAATTGCTCGCTTCACATTTGTTCTTTTTTTTTAACCTTTGGTTTTGTTTTCAAAGAAAAGATACAGAAACACACTTGGGTATGTCTACCGCAAAAGTACTAAAATCATTCCAAAGACAGCTGGCTGTCAGCCGAAGATAGTGGAGGCAAGCACAAATCATCTCTCTGCTTTCAGTGCGTCAATCCTCAATGTAAGTGTACACACACACACACACGCACTGACCACTGTCCTGTCGACCACATTATACGTCATCAATAGCGGTTCACTTCCGCGGTTTGGTTCGATTGCGTTCATATCAGCACAAACCGTACTAGAGTTCACATGAACCGTACCCCAGACCACCTTTTTAAGCGGACCCGAGTACGGTTCGCGGGTACGCACCCGAGTTCGGAAGACAGCGTTCACATCATCCAAACGAACCGAACTCTGACGTCATTCGAACCCGGGTGCGCACCAAAAGTGCTAGTGTGAAAGCCCCCTCAGAGTGTCTCCACCTCTATGTAAATCCCTCCCCCTTGAAAAGTATAAACACTGTGCTTGAGCTATTGAGTTTAGACTTGGATGACTACAGCATTACAACAGAAAAGTCCTCAATAAAGAGTAACTTCTGCTTGAAAGATATCCCAACGTCTCCTGGGGCCTGTACCATGATGGTAGTTAACAATCTCAGGGTTACAGGATTAGTTTTGAGTTGACAAAACCAAACCAATCTAACCAGGCTTTGTTGGTACCATGATGCTGATCATCAACTTTCTCTGTCAACTCAGGCTTTGATCCTGAGCTTAGGTGTGACATCAGTAGCGAACAGCCAATCACATGCAGAGAAAGAGTGAAACTCATTTAAAACTCATTAAAATTCATTTTTCGTTAGAGAAGCAGCACAATTCACTTATTAAATAAATAAAGTATTAAAATGTAAAGATTTTAAACAAGTTTAAACAGCAAGAAGAAAATAGCCTTGCTGTCTATAAAAGAGGACAACTAAAAGAAACGTCTCGCTACTGTATATCAGTGCAAGTAAAAGTTGTGAAGTTAGTTTATAGTTGATAAAGGTATACAGAGAATTGAACATTTAAGCTCACATGTAGTCATTGTATAGTTTATCTATTGATTCTAAAGCATATTTATATTACATTTATATATTTATTAATTTAAACTGTGCATAATAAAGATTGTTTAGCTAAAATTGTACATGGGTGATCGATAAAGGTTATAATAATTACATAAATAATATCTAAATCATACAACATTTTTATTCTAAATAAGTATTAGTAAAAGCCAGACAATTTTGTCTTCAAAAATCATTTGCCATGTAGTGACCTTAATTTGGAGTAGAGACAGGTGGAGTGACTTTATCACTTTACTCACAGCATATTAGTCCAAGTTCAGTGTAAGATCTCTTACCTGG